>JABMDN010000566.1:235000-321684 GCA_017165825.1 Hepsetus odoe | reverse complement strand
CCCCCCCCCCGCGGTCATGACTGCTGAAAACAGATCTTATTCATGGTTGAAAAAGACATTGTGATTTATCTTTCTTTGTTTCTTTCTTTCGCTGTGCCTCTTCACCTTGAGTTAAGCCAAAGTAGACTGCAGATGTGTTTGGTTTTGTCCCCCCTTCCTTCCTATTCCATTTAATTTAAGTCCGGAGTCCGTCCACTGCACAGAACCGTTCTATGGAAACGTACTGAATATTCTCTTTCTTATTAATCTCTTTTTGATGGAAAATATATATATTTTGTGGCATGAAAGCTTTATTATGTTTTCAAGCAGCTGTTTGTTCTGGAGCGATCTCTACCATTGTCCAAAAGAAAGACATGATGACAAAAGTCCTGGAAACTGGAGGTTTGGAACAGATTTGCAGGCTTTTAAATTGCTTTTCGAGCTTGTTTTTCTTCCGTCTACCTTGCTTCTTGTGCACAGGCAACGAAAAAATAGACTCTTCTCAGGGCGGGGCTTTTTCACTCGGAGAAATTGTAAGAAGAATGAAAGCCTGTGCTAAAAAAAAACAGACGGGAATTTCACTAGCTGTTTGTTTTTGAACTAGATTTGATTAAATTTGTCCAACAAAACTGTCTAAAGGCTCATTTAGGTTCCGTTACAAACGGAAAATAGATGCGTCCCTTTCCAAATAAAGTAACCGTCCCTGCAAACACGTCTCCATGCAACTCTGATGTTGTTTGTTAAGGAGAAAGTCCATTAGAGTGCGGCGTCAAAAGACGACAGGAAACATGGCGATGGTAGTGCAGCTGGTAGAAATGGACCTTTCTCCATCTCGTCTGCAAGCTTTCACTCATTTTCTGAGCTGCTTGTCATGAATAGAGTCATGGGTGGTGCTGGAGTCTTTCCCGGCTCTCTCGGTGCGAAAGGCGGGGACACCCTGGACAGGTTACTAGTGCATCGCAGGGCAGAAAGACACACACACTCACACTTAATGGACAATTTAGCATCTCCAGTCCACCTGACGATGGGAGGAATCCAGAACCCAGTACCTTCTCGCGGTGAGAAGGGACAGAAGTATCCGTATCTATTTACGTATGTAATGTTGAGCGCGAATGAGCCTTTAAACGTCGGAGCCATACGGCCCAGTCTGTTGCTGCATTAACGAATACGAATCCGAGAACACTCCCTGGGAAGGCCAGAGATTGGTGGAGGTTGATACTTCAAGCTCCGGTCACTAGATAATGTTACTACAACGCGTTCAAGCTATTTCTAATCGAGTCTCCATACCTCCTCGCTTTTCATCACTGAGTGAAAGTTAAAGTGATAGTTTGGCAGAAAGTTTTCACTATTCCTCCCTGAATGGACATTGCACGGCTGAAATTGGAAGTAGATGGTTACATCTTCTCCATTTTTCTAGGTAAGTCTCAGAAACCACATAACCAGATCTACTGGGGATCCCTGAACACCTCCAGGTGATGATTTTTAGTCTGTCCCTGGGAGCTGTCCCTAGAAATGTCAGTTATTAACAATAAATTTAAAAACACGAAAGACACCAAACGGATGTGCAGACGTCCAGCATTGTGCTCGCTGATGCCAATAGAGTGGCTTTCTGCTCATCAAAGCAGCTTTATATCCTTCTTCCTCTACTACTCATCACGCACCCATCTAGATTTTAGAGAAAACTGCTGTGGAAATGGAGAAGAAGCTAGCAAGTAAATCCATAACTTCACCAAGAACATCTTCTCAATCCACAGTTGGGATCACGGGTTACGGGAATCGTACGACCAGGTGATAGCAGCTGACCATTCAGTCATCCTGGATGTGGCTCCATCTGACAATATAGAGCATCGTTTTTAATATATTTAACATGTTGGCTGTTTGGCAGTGTTGAGGGTTGAATTTTAAAAATGATAGAATATAAATATAATATTATTAAATTATATATTGTCCAAAATATTGACCTCTACAATGAAAATGTCCTTGTTTTTCTTTTTAAGAAGAAGCAAACCTCAGAACTTAAGTCTTAGCTGACTGTATTTAAGGTTTTGCTTCATTTGCATTGGTCCAGGGTGCCGATCTCGCTCATTTTCTATGGCACGGGTTCCCCATGAAGACATTTGACTGAGCCTTTCATGCTGTAAAGCATTTCACTCTTGCATTTTAGATTCAGCACTGAATGTTCTTTGGTACATTGTATTTATCAGATGTGACTGTATTGCTGAGCAGGGACAAACGTGGCGTAACCGGCCAGTCGGACATGTTGCCTCATCAGAACGATTGATTGTTTTTATAGCCATCACAATTTTGAATTCCAGTTGTGATCTATAAATGTATTAAATGCATAAATTATCAACAGTCTTTCAAATAATTAGAGGAAAATGGCAAGAAGTAACCAAGGGCTGTAGATCAAGATCAGTCACGTGCAACTGTCCTCTAAATGGCAACTATTTTGGGGCCAAAAATAACAAAAGCGGACCTTAATTTCCAATTTAAGTCCCAAAATTTGGTGAAAAAACGACATTTATTTATTAGATAATGATCACTTTGGATGGTGGATCATAACTTGACATTGGCAACCACAGTTAAAACTTCACTTTTAACACCAGATGATTGGTTGATTGGATGGATGTTAACATGTTCAGGTCACTGATGTTGACTTCTGCACTCGAGGCTCCAAAACTCCCAAAAAAAAGTTCTTTTTGGGCTGAAAATAACAAATGAAATTTCTAATTTAAGCCACAACATTGGTGAAAAATTACTTTTATTTACTAGAGAGAGCTTTACCTGCTGGTGATGTTTGAATGGTTGATCACAGGATCTACTTGACATTAACAACAACGACTAAAACTCAAAAATCATTTGTTTGATTGGTTGGACGTTAACTGGCTCAGGTCACTGATGATGACCTCTGCGCTTGAGGCTCCAAAACCAAAACTGGAAAAACCTTAATTATATGAATATTAACTGTGCAACACTTGATCTCCACGGGAACGTCCTTCTTAGATACAGCTAGCTGAAGGACGAGTGCATCAGATGCTGGACCCGTGTAAACGCAGTGGAGAACGTGTAAACCTGACCTTTCACCAAGCTGCCACTTTAACGCTCCATAAGTGTTGGAGAAACTAAAAGCTTTCCAGATCTGCCCACTGACCCTTTTTTACAGCATAAAAGTCTTTAAAGTTGGGAGAGAAGGACAGAAGTGCTTTTTCACGCTCCTAAAACACTGTGCATGGCTTGTTTCGTAGCGTTTCTAGAACCGTGTCGTCAACGGCGTCCACCCGGAGCTTTTGGACCTCCAGGCCGTTTCTGCTCTTCTTCTCTGGCTAGATTTGAAATCTCTTCCTTCGTGGTAGCTGTTTTATGTTCCGGGTTCTATCGATAGCTTGCCTTCTTTCTTTTTTTCCTTTTTTATTTTCCAATCCTCGTCTCTCGTCGTCGCTGTTAATTTTTTGAATGCCTTCGTTTCGTTGTGTTATTAACTTTTTATTTTATTTTAAGGATTATGTTGAGTAACTTATTTTGCTTGTACAAAAAAAAAATGTTGATATTTATTACCATTGTACATACGTCCTTATTTTTTATATATGTATATATCAACATGAAATAAAGTAGAGATCAATTCACAGTGTGGACTAGTCTATTCATTGATGGAAACTTTTTAGGGACCGAAATATTTGTTCGTTTCACGAAAGTGAAAGTGACTTTGTCCCCGTAAACACCGCACACAGTGAAACGCAACGAAATGCATCCTCTGCATTGCACCCAAACACAGCAGGTGCAGTCGTATCCAGCGCCCGGGCAGCAGTGATGGGGACGGTGCCTTGCTCAGGGGCGTGGAAAAAGTACTGCGTACAGAAAGACGTGTGACTTTGAGACTGACTGGGAAGAAAAACTGGGGACAAAAACATAGAAAAGCATTTTGTTTGTCATTGCAAGCCAAGTAGGTATTTATTAGGATTTATTTTTAGATTCCTTTCAAATCCACCCGCTCCCGGTGAGCCGAAAATGTTCCAAAAATTAAGGAAAGTGAGAGTTTGGACCTCAACCGTGAGCAGTGTAACGGTCTTTCTTCTTACACAGGAGATTTGGACACACGGGTGCGGATTTAAGGTGGAAAACCTGCAGTTTGGTGGCTTGCAGTGGGATATTTTAACACACTGCTGAATGTTCTGTACAGATTTACAACCCAGGAGGAGAAAAAAGAAGAATAAAACAAGGAAGTGCTGGTTTGGAGTCAGCAGGGACTTCATACCGCTCGGTTCAGAGCGGCGCTGATTCAGTCTGGCCCATTTCTGTCAAAAGCTGCAAACGTCTCTGCCTTTTCCCCTCATTAGCTGCTTCACGCCGGCACGGCACGATACACTGGAACAACCAACACCAGCCTTTATATATATATATTTATATATATATATATATATATATTTATATCTCCCTCCCTCCACACACACACACACCTCTCTATAACCACACCTTGGCAAGTATCATCTCAATTTGATCTTTATTATTATGATTAGACTATTATTATTTAATTAGTTTGTTTCTAATTAATTCATTGTTTCTGATGTTTTAGACATGACAAAGTGCCTATCTGTTAAAGTGATTCCGTTATTTTTCATTATCACAAACATCTCTGCATTATTTCCTGAAATAATTCCTTGATTAATTAAAGGATATAAAGTTTAGGAACATTTTCAAAAGGTGCTCAGAGTCTATTGAGAAATATGTTGATTAAATGGAACCAGAGATGAAGTGGTGGTGAAGATGCTGCCTGATGCCTGAGATGATGTTACACCAGAGTTTTGGAGAAGATTTTGGACTAAAGGTAAATCATTGATGGTGGAGTAAGACTTCTCACTGAGGGACACGAGTAGCTTCAAAAGTTTGGAGAACGTTCGGAGACGTCTGGTTCCCTTCACCACCACTAATGGAATCCGAGACCGAACCATTGACTCGTATATTTAGAGAAAATGGAAAACTGACGGATGACCTGTTATTTAGCAGCTGTGTGAATGGAAGGGAGAGATGGAGGGATGGGGGGAAAGAAGTTGTGGACATGAACAGGATCAAAGGCTTCTGCTGAATTGCTTTGATCATTGTCTGTTTTCTCTCTCTCTCTCGTTTTACTTTTTCTTTTCACTCTTTTCGTTTTGCTCACTCTCCACCCCTTTATTCTCTCTCCTCCCATATTTCCCTAGTCTTCTCCGCCTAGCTTTCGTCTCTCTTTGCTTCTTTTTCTCCTTCTCTCGCTCCTACCATACCTTTCAACCTCCTTTCCCTCCTTCCATCTTTTGCAGACTCTCCTCTCTGTTTCTTCTTCCTTTTTCTCCACCATCTCCCTTTCTGCTCTCTCTCTGTATTGTTCAACTGCTCCCATCTTCTCCCATATTTCCCCTTTTCTCCATCCACCTTTCCTCTCTTTCTTTGCTTTTATTTTCTTTCTCTCTCTCCCACCATAGCTTTTACCCTTCTTTCCTTTTTTTCTTCCCATCTTCTAGCTCTCCTCCCTCTGTTCTCCCTGTTTCTTCTTCCTTTATTTCTTTTGCCTCACTTTTCTCTCTCCCTCTCACTTTCTCTCTCTCTCCCTCGCCCTCTCTCTCTCTCTCTCTCTCTCTCTCTCTCTCTCTCTCTCTCTGATTGGTGACCTATAAAGGCCTGTAGAGGATTAGAGCAGCAGAATGGCTCCAGCTATAAAGCCTCTAATGCACACAGCTGCAGTGTGTGTGTGTGTGTGTGTGTGTGTGTGCGTGCATGTGTGTGTGCGTGCGTGCGTGCGTGTGTGTGTGTGTGTGTCACAGACAAGCTGATAATGAGAGTGAGATAAACACATTTGTAGTCATATTGTTTTCCACGCTGTTGCATCAATAATGTCACTTTGAATTGAGAGATAGAGAGAGAGAGAAAGAAAAAGAGACACTTAATGAGAACAGATTGCGCAGCAGTGCCATCAGATTGGCGTCTGGGGCCTGAGCGAACGTCTGCCCGGCGGGTGAATGAAGACGTGACATCGCCAGTGTGACAGCACCGCTCTGAAACGATGGTGCCACGATAACTGAGCGCTACGATTACGATAGAAATGTTTAGAACATTCACGTCCTGAAAACTAATCACCGCTTTACAGGCCGTACATCACATCTCAGAGTCCAAGCGACCTTACTGTAGTCTTTTTGTTTTTTATTATCCATTTCTTTAAAATCATAAAGTCTTTAACCCACACACACCATGCTGGGGGCAGCCATATCAAGTGCCTGGGGAGCAGTGATGGGGACGCTACCTAGCTCAATGGTACCCAGGGCAACCTACTGGTCTGGGACTTGAACCCACAACCTTCTGATCCTGGGGCTTAGACCTTAATCACCAGACCAGGGAGGAAACCGGGCGCCCGGAGAAACCTGACTTGCTGCCCTAAGTCAAATCAGGTTAGTTTTTGTCCCAAAGCAGCTTTCAAGAGTCCGTGTCCAAACCCTAGTGAGAGACAGCTGAAGTTCTGAAGGTGAACCCATCCTCCTCTGCCTGATCTGGACTTCCTGGAAGGGGAACACCTCTGGGGAGAGTACGGATGGCATTTGGGATCCTGAACTAACGATCCAGCATCATTACCTCGCGCCAGCATTCGTGGCTGCAATCAAATCCTCACTGTAATGTTCCAACAGCTGCTATCTTCTCTGAATAATGGAGGCTACCGCAGCCAAAAACTCCTCCTGTTAACGCCATTGATTTCACAAGAAACGCTGGAGGAGCAGATGGATGTCGTGCAGAAATATGGACCAGGCTAAAAGTACACTTATTTACCCAGTGAGTGTTCGCCTTGTAACCTTGCAGCAGAATCTCATACCGAGCCTACATTATGCACCTAAAAGGATTAAGAAATGTGACTTACACACTAAAACCGGATTAGACCGTGGTGGTCTTTAAGGCATCAGCCCATGCTTTATTCATAGGCCGTGTTTCTTCACTCACTGATATGAGGTACGTCAAAGACACAGATCTTCCAGGTCCATCCAATGCTGCATTCATTATCTACAAGTGAGGATGGGTTCCCAGTGGAGATCAAACCTGGGCTTAGTTTTAATCAGAAACTCAGACGAGGAATTGATCATGATGCAGGCCGAGAAAGGAAACGGTTAAGAGAAACACTAGAATTAGACACTAGACTGGACTATAATGATCACGATAGCATATTGTATAGATTATACAATATCTTTTTGACTGTATAATGCAATATATTATGAAATATACTATAGACTGCACGGTACAATTTAGTACACTGCTTAATGCACTATAGACTGTAGTATATACACCGACTATGTAATACTATCAAGTGTTCAGTGCATTGGACTGTACAATAGAATGGACTTTACTGTAGTCTATTGTATTTTATAGTATATTGTATAGTAGACTATAATACAATGGACTATACAATGTACAATATACAGTCATGTGAAAAAGTTTGGGAACCCCTCTTAATTCTTTGGATTTTTGTTTATCATTGGCTGAGCTTTCAAGGTAGCAACTTCCTTTTAATATAAGACATACCTTATGGAAACAGCAGTATTTCAGCAGTGACATTAAGTTTATTGGATTAATACAAAATATGCATCATAAAATTAGGCAGTTGCATAAATTTGGGCACCCCAACAGAGACACCAACACTTATTTGAGCCTCCTTTTGCAAATATAACAGCGTCTAGACGCCTCCTATAGCCTTTGATGAGTGTCTGGATTCTGGATGGAGGTATTGTTGACCATTCTTCCATACAAAACCTCTCCAGTTCAGTTCAATTTAATGGCTGCCAAGCCGAGCATGGACAGCCTGCTTCAAATCATCCCGTAGATTTTCCATGATATTCGAGTCCGGGGACTGTGACGGCCTTTCCAGAACACTGTACTTCTCTCTCTGCGTGAACGCCTTTGTAGATTCCGAACTGTGATTTAGGTCACTGTCTTGCTGGAACATCCAACTGCGTAACTTCAGCTTTGTGACTGATGCTTGAACATTATCCTGAAGAATTAGTTGATTTTGGGTTGAATTCATCCGACCCCCGACTTTAACAAGGGCCCCAGTCCCAGTAGCCACACAGCCCCACAGCATGATGGGACCTCCTCCAAATCTGACAGTAGGTAGCAGGTGTTGTGGGTGGCAGTGGTCTAGTGGTAGGATACTTGCTCAAGATATGGATCAAGAGGTCCCAGGTTTGAATCCCACCTCTAGCACTACCACCACTGGATCCCTGAGCAAGACCCTTAACCCTGAGTGTCTCCAGGGGGACTGTCCCTGTAATCAGGACATAGAAGTCGCTCTGGATCTCTTTTTGTTCTGACCAAATAACTCAATTTTTGTCTCAATATTCCAAAGCACTTTGTTCCCAAATGAATCTGGATCTTGTCTAAATGAGCGTTTGCAAACAACAAGCCACTCTGTTTGCAGCATGAGTGCAGAACAGCGTTCTTTTTGCAAATTGCGCTGAATTGTAGAACAATGTACAGATACATCATCTGCAGGGAGATGTTCTTGCAGGTCTTTGGAGGTGATCTGTAACCATTCTCACAATCCTGCCCATATGATACTCCTGTATTTTTCTTGTTCTTCCAGACCTGGTTTAAAAGCAACTGTGCCTGTGGGCTTCCATCTTCTGATTCCTTACAGTTGAAACTGACAGTTTAAACCTCTGAGAGAGTTTCTGTAGCCTTCCCCTAAACCATGATACAGAACAATCTTTGTTTTCAGATCTTTTGAGTGTTGCTTTGAAGATCCCATGCTGTCACTCTTCAGAGGAGAGTCAAAGGGAAGCACAACTTGTAATTCTTTTTCTTTCGGCTGCTCCGTTTAGGGGTCGCCACAGCAGATCAACCTTCTCAGTTTCTTCCGGTCCTCTGCATCTTCCTCCTTCAAACCGACCTCCTGCATGTCCTCTCTCACCACGTCCATAAACCTCTTTGGTTTTCCTCTTTTCCTCTTTCCTGGCAGCTCCATCTTCAACATCATCTTTCCAATATAACCCTCGTCTCTCCTCTGGACATGTCCAAACCAACGCAACTTTGCTTCTCTAACTTTGTCTCCAACTAGAGCTGTCCCTCTAATATACTTATTTCTAATCCTGTCCTGTGCTGCGTTTAACAAGGCCCTGGGTAGTCACTTTCACTTTTTTCTTTCCACCCTTTCGTTCTTCTTCTTCTTTCGGCTGCTCCCGTTTAGGGGTCACCACAGCGGATCAACTGTCCCCATTTCTTCCTGTATTTTGCATCTTCCTGCTTCAAACCGACCACCTGCATGTCCTCTCTCACCAAATCCATAAACCTCCTCTTTGGTCTTCCTCTTCTCCTCTTTCCTGGCAGCTCCATCTTCAACATCCTCCTCCCGATATAACCCTCGTCTCTCCTCTGCACATGTCCAAACCAACGCAACCTTGCTTCTCTAACTTTGTCTCCAAGACGTCTAACCTGAGCTGTCCCTCTAATATACTCATTTCTAATCCTGTCCATCCTCGTCACACCCAACGAAAATCTCAGCATCTTTAACTCTGACACCTCCAGCTCAGCCTCCTGCCTTTTCGTCAGTGCCACCGTCTCCAACCCATACAACATAGCTGGTCTCACTACTGTCCTGTAAACCTTCCCTTTTACTCTAGCTGGTACGCGTCTGTCACAAATCACTCCAGCCACTCTTCTCCACCCATTCCAACCTGCCTGCACTCTCTTCTTCACCTCTCTTCCACACTCGCCGTTACACTGAACTGTTGATCCCAAGTATTTAAACTCCTCCACCTTTGTTACCTCCACTCCCTGCATCCTAACCACACCACTTTCCTCCCTGTCATTCACACTCATGTATTCTGTCTTTGCCCTACTCACTTTCATTCCTCTCCTCTCCAGAGCATATCTCCATCTCTCCAGGTTCTCCTCAAGCTGCTCCCTACTCTCACTGCAGATCACAATATCATCAGCAAACATCATCGTCCACGGAGACTCCTGTCTAACCTCGTCCGTCAACCTGTCCATTACTATTGCAAACAAGAATAAGCTCAGGGCTGATCCTTGATGTAATCCAACCTCTACCTTAAATGCATCCATCACTCCCACTGCAGATCTCACCACTGCGCTCATACATATCCTGAACTACTCTCACATACTTCTCTGCCACTCCTGACTTCCTCATACAAAACCACAACTCCTCTCTAGGCACCCTGTCATCTGCTTTCGCCAAGTCCACAAAGGTACAATGCAACTCCTTCTGACCTTCTCTGTACTTCTCCATCAACACCCTCAGAGTAAACATTGTATCTGTAGAGCTCTTTCTCAGCATAAAACCATACTGCTGTTCACCAATCCTCACCTCTGCTCTGTGCATCACCCTTATTCTTGAAGATCGGTACCACTCCACTCCTCAGGCTCCTCTCACTTTCCAAGATTGTGTTAAACAATCTGGTCAGAAACTCAACTGCCATCTCCCCTAAACATCTCCATGCTTCCACTGGTATGTCATCTGGTCCAACAGCCTTTCCATTCTTCATCCTCTTCATCGCTGCCCTTACTTCCATCTTGCTTATTTGCTGCACTTCCTGGTTCACTTTCCTCACAACATCCAATCTTCTCTCTCTCATTTTCTTCATTCCTCAGCCCCTCACCACCTTAAATACCTTTTCTCATGATTGTGCACACCTGTCTATGAAGTTCAAGGCTTAATGAGCTAATCCAACCAATTTGGTGTTGCAAGTAATCAGTATTGAGCAGTTACATGCATTCAAATCAAGAGGGAGAAGAAGAAGAAGAAGAGGGCTACAGCTGTCTTATGCATGGCTCAAGTGAATGTGAAGTGAAAGTGACTATTTGCCATTGTGAACAGCAAAATGCATCCCCTGCTTTTCACCCACAGGGTGCAGGTTCTTTCTGTGTGGAGTGGACATGTTCCCCGTGTCTGTGTGTGCTTCCTCCGGGAGCTCCAGTTTCCTCCAACCGTCCAAAGACCTGCACGTCAAGTGAATTAGAGATGATAAATTGTCCCCCTAGGGGCTGGGACAGAATCCAGCATTGCCCACAACCCTAATCAGGACAAGCGGCTCAGAAAACGACTGAGCGTGAAGGTGTATTTCCATATTCAGAACTAGCGAGAGTCTCGCAGCGCCAAGCGAGTATTTTAGGGACGTGAGGACCGATTTGTAAGGTAAGCCTCGGTCTGCCCTAGTTTGAAAAGTGTATGAACTTTTCAGGACACTAGTATTCACATCATGTTTCACCAGCCCGGGACATGATTTCTCAAACATTTATCAGCCTCAAGCCGGTTACATTTCACTGTCAGGTTTCTCACAGCTTGTCTCCCACCTTTAATCGATTTTTGGTCTACATTTAACATGAAACGTTGAGAGTTACACTTTGCTTTTTATACCTTAAACAGTTTTAAAACTGGTACACAGAATCACTCTTTTTGCTGGTACTAAGCTCCAGCTGAGGGACGGCAGGTTCAGGTTGGGTTCAGATAGAATTTTGTTGATATGAAGTCTAGACACATGCAGAAGGTTCTTTGGCCATATAAACATCAGGCTCCATCCATCCATCCATGCATCCATCCATCCATCCACACATCCCTCCATGCATCCATTCATTCATTTGTCCAATCATTCATCCGTCCATCCACGCATCATCCTTCCATGCATCCATCTAGCCATCCATCCATCCAGTCATCCTTCTATGCATCCATCAATCCACGCATCCTTGCTTCCTTCCATCCATCCATCCCTCCCTGCATCCATCCTTCCATTCATCCATCCATTCATCCAGTCATCCATCCATCTAAATGTTGTTCTGAAATATCTCAAAATCTTAGATCTGCCCCACACAAAACTTCCTCGAAACATTGTAACCTCGAATGTCAAACTTCACAAGCAAATTAAAAAACTTTGATGATAATTGTTTATTTTAAAAGATTTTTTTTATATATATTTTTTTACACACATGTGCAGCAGGGGGCAGTGAAGGGGACGGTACCTTGCTCAAGGGTATCTCCGGGCAAGCTATTGGCCTGGGACTGTGAACCCATGACCTTCTGATCCTGGGGCCTAATCCCTAAACACTAGGCCACCACTGCCCCCATTTTGGAACCAAGTTTGGCTTCACTGTCAGCTACCACCACAGACAGTGAGTGGCACATATAGTTTGCATGATTGCACAGAAAAAGTGCATCTTCATCCATTTCTCTCTGTTCCATGAAAAAGTGATGCACCTTCCTGATCATTTTGCAATTAAACAATTAAAGATGGTTTGCGTATCTTCCTATCATCGTCTTTCCCAGACAGCCTGCGATGGCACTAATATAAAACTGCCAATCTGGCACAGACTGCTGTTTTAGGAGTAATATATATTTTTTTATTATTATTCTCGCTTTATTTATTTATTCCATCTCTATCTCCTACATGGTATCAACTCCAGATTGGAGGGGCGTGACTTCGACGTGAAAGGTGCTCCTGATTGGACGTTCAACTCTGTCTCGCAGCCGATTGGCTGATTCATATGAAATGGGCCGAGCTCTGGGGCGGCTACAGTCAGTGAGTGAGTGTCGGATTTATTGTTTATTTCGCCATTTTAAGAGTCTGTTAGATTTCAATTAGATAAAAAAAAAATGCTTTTCTGATGGTAAAGAGGTTTGTGTTCATGTTAATGTATCCGTTGCAGAGCTGATTTAAATCCAACAGCGGAATTTACTGACGAATCAGCGGCGCGTTGTGGTCAAACACGGTGAGGAGCGAAATTTGAATTTTGACCGTTAACGGTCCTCAGCCCTCAGAGAAACACAGCTAAAAACAGAAATATACCTGCAGGTAATCGTGGAACAAAGGCAAAATTAGGTACTTTTTTAACAAAAGCGTAATATGTGGTGTCTAAACTTCAGTAATATGTGTGTAGAGACTAGCTTTTACTGGAATTCGCAAAAGTTTGCAAAGTTTTTCAAAATATGATGTTAATATTGGCTTAAATATAGTGCAAAAACGACATTAGAATGTCCAAAAATGCATAACTGTGCATAAAACTGCGTTAACTTCAACGTTGAGCTCGGTAGCATTGTTAGCATGTCAGTGGGCGAGTTAGCAAAATTGAAATATCGCGATACTTCCAGAAATATCGCGATACTTCATGTTCATGACGTTCATCACTGAAGCTGAACAGTTTAACTGGAGTGTGAAGCACCAGAAGTGATATATATATATATGTATGTGTGTCAGCATATTTGTGTATGTAATCATCATTTTACTCATCAAAACTTCAGTTAATCCAGTTAAACAGGACTAAATAGGCTCTGTTTTAAAAGAGACCTGCAGCTGGTCAGTGTCCTTTTGTGTCCTGACCGTATCATGACCCAGTCCAGAATGAATATGTGAATATAATTGTGTTGTAGGCATAAATATAGTCTGCACACCAAGGGCTGGGCGATAGAACAAGGCTATATCTCAGTACTTCAAGAAAGGCTTCTGATTCGTATCACAATGTTTATCTTTTTAGAATATCTGATCTCATTAAAAGGAGAGGGGTAAACCAGTAGTGCCAGGTGTTTGTGTGTGTATAAAACATTACAATGTTCAAACACATCAGTCTGCCAAGAAACTGCGTTAATTTCAACATTGAGCTAATTAGCTGAGCTGCTGTACACAACGTAGATGTAAAGACTAAAAGTCACTTCAAATAATCATTTTTAAAAATGGTGTTTGATTAAAAAAGTCAGTATCTCGTAGGGCTGCACAATATCATGGGTGCCATTTTGCCCAGGCCTAAGAGATACTTCCTTTTTGTATATTTGAAAGAAAGTCAACATTTCTCTTAATTAATCTTGTTTGATCAGGCTGTAAACTGGACTTCAGCATGGACAGTGTTGAGATGTCAGCCGGCCGGACCCCCCTGGCCACTCTCACTCCATCCCAGCAGAACAGTGAAACCAGTGATGAGGACTTCTCAAAGCTCACGCCGGCTCACTTTGGCATATCAGCAGACAGCTTTTTAACATTTCCCAAGGAAAAAGGTGAGGCATTTCACAGCTTGAGCCCAGCACAGTGTGACGTTTCATCCACACCTGTAAGCTCTGAGACTGACTGCATGATTCCTCTTCATTTTTAGCTGTTTTTTCATATATTTCCTAGGCAGAGTTTGGCTTTAAAATAGTGTTTTATTTTCTTATTCAGCACTGCGCAAAAGTCTTCAGCCACCCCTCATTTCCAGCTCCTTCTTTGTCGTCTTTAAGATACACTTTTCCAGGTTCTTGAAGGACGTTCTCTTCTTTTAACGTCGTCTGTATTTTTCCCCTCCTCTCCGTTCTCTGTGGAGATGATCCCACACTGCTTTTGAAACTGCTCAGGTACAGAGACTGGACTGAAAATGAGAGGCAAAAACTTCAGGAAGTCTGGAGAATTAAAAAATAAAAGAAACTTGGACTCTTATTTTATACTTTGGAAGCAAAATATAGAGAAATTAGGTGTGGCTTGAGATTTTATTTTATTTTTTTTCCCCACAGTAAAATATTTTCTATCGATTCAGCTGAATGTTTAGGGTAGTGTCCTTCCAGCACGTTGTCAAAATACGCCATGTTTAAGCACAGGGCGAGCGTATTCAGAAAGCACTGATTTCATATTTATAGCCCTGCTTATAGTAATCATTAGATGTTGAATTAAAATGAAACTGTTATAAACGTGTATGTTTATCTCCAGATAAATCCAGAGTTGCACAGCTGAAATCAAGGCGGAGATCCACAATCGGAGTAAGAGGGTCGCCCGAAACGAACTCCCTCATCCGTTTTAGAGCCAAAGAGGCCATGAAAACACCCCCTCAGACACCACATGTATGTATCACTATCAGCAGCTGCGATTCAAAGAAATCTATTTGTTTTTATTTGTAGGTACTGTTTATGTATACAGTATTCAATCCCTGTCAAAACAGAATGTGTTGATTTGATCTTCTTGTCCTTGTGAAGCATTTGCTGGCAAGTCCGCTGTTTACTGGTTGCGACTCGCTAAAGCAGAAAATGGCCGCTTTCCAGCGATTAATGGGAGAAGATGAGGAGAATGTAGAGCAGTCTGCTTCTCTGATGGCCAGAGAGAAAGTGGGAGAGTGTGGAGTGGGAATCGGTTTGTCAGAAGACGTCCAGGCCGGTCCGTTTGTTTGCAGACATGCTCTCTGATAGTCCGAAAAACAAGAATTGTAACTTCTTAAAATGCATCACGATCACACCAGGTTTCTGATGTAATCACTCAGATGCTTTTTGAGTTGCATTCACAAAGTGAAAACAGCGTTTTAATTGCAAAATCATTTGTACTCTCATCTTTGCAAGTGGTAGAAAAACACAGGCCCTGCTTTGAATATTTATATTTAAGATCTACTGAAATACAAATGTTTCATCTTCCTGCACGTATCTTCCTGTAATCCTGTTAATGTGCGTAATCGGATAAAGAATTTTGAAATTTAAAGATAATTTCCTTTGGTTCAAATGTGCTCTCAGCCTGCCTGAGCAGAAATGGACAACATTTTTTCCAATTTGTCTCACAGTAATCACTTTATCATGTTCAATTTAGTGTTTTAGGAAATACGCCAGACTTACGAGAAAACGTAATTCCGGTTTATTTTGTATAATATTATGACATTGATTTGATTATATACTTTGTAATGTGAATGTTTTCGAACACTTAATCAAAATTATCACATAATTAAATAAATCTTAAGTTTATTTTTCTGTACCATACTGCAAGAGTGAGACATGGAAAAACACTTTTTTTTTTTTGCTCACTTCTAGATACTGAAGCCTGTTTGGAGGAGATGGATGACAGGAATACTCCAAGCAGGCACCGCCCTGCTCTTACACCACCTGCATCCAAGAGACGTCGGAGAGTCCCGCATGGCTTCTGTGAGCAGCAGATTCAGGAGGAACCCATTTCTGGCCTCCATAATACCCTGACAGAGGAAGTAGAGGTCAGTAAATTAGACTTGAACTCTTCAAACACAATATTATTTCACCATTATATCTTCAGTTCTGTGCTGAAGTCTTGAGCCATCCTTTATATTTTGGGAATCCCCTTGTTAATGCATATTGGCATTGCATTAAATAGACAAAATGAACGATTGCCGATTTTGTGATCTGTAGGCAGAGTAGGGAGTAGCTTGAGGAGATCCTGGAGAGATGGAGATGTGCTCTAGAGAGGAGAGGAATGAAAGTGAGTAGGATAAAGAGAATACATGAGTGTGAATGAAAGGGAGGACAGTGGAGTGGTTAGGATGCAGGGAGTGGAGGTAACAAAGGTGGAGGAGTGTAAATACTTGGGATCATCAGTTCAGAGTTGCAGCGAGTGTGAAAGAGAGTCCAGGCAGGTTGGAATGGATGGAGAAGAGTGACAGGAATGATCTGTAATAGACGGGTAGCAGCGAGAGTAAAAGGAAGGTTTACAGGATGGTAGTGAGACCAGCTATGTTGTACGGGTTGGAGATAGTAGCACTGACAAAAAGACAGGAGGCGGAGCTGGAGGTGTCGGAGTTAAAAATGCTGAGATTTTTTTTGGGTGTGATGAGAGTGGACAGGATTAGAAATGAGTGTTTTAGAGACAAGGATTATATCAGGAAAAGGATTGTGAAGACAGAGCTGCTGGGAAAGAGGAAAAAGAGGAACACCAAAGAGGAGGTGGTGAGGGAGGACGTGCAGGGGGTCGGTGTGAAAGAGGAAGAGGGCTGAAACAAATGGAGACCGTTGATCCGCTGCTGCAACCCCTAGCAAGAGCAGCCAGTGAGGAGGGGATTTGAGTCTTGATGTGCCTCATGACCAGCCTCTCGAAGCACTTCATGATGATGGGTGTGAGTGTGACGTGACTATAGTCATTCAGGCAGGAGACAGATGATTTCTTTGGCACCGGGATGATGCTGGTGGTCTTGATGCACCTTGAAACAATAGTGGCGCTCAGAGAGATGTTGAAAGTGTCAGTGAAAACATCTGCCAGCTGTTCTGCACATCCTCTGAGCACGCGGCCTTGTATGTTGTCTGGACCGGCAGCTTTTCTTGGGTTGACTCTCAGTAGAGATCTTCTCACCTCTGCCATGGTCAGATAGAGAGCCTGGTCGTCTGGAGAAGGGATGGTCTTCCTCGTTATCGTGTAGTTCGCCGCTTCAAACCATGCGTAGAAGCGGTTCAGCGCTTCTGGGAGGGAGGAGTCACCGTCACAGGCAGGTGGAGATGTCCTGTAGTTGGTGAGGGCCTGAATGCTCTGCCACATGCGCTGTGTGTCACTGGTGTTTCTGAAGTGGCCATGGATTCTCTGTGCGTGAGCTCGCTTGGCTGCTCTGATGGCCTGAGACGGGTTTGCCTTTGCTGTTCTTAGGGCGGCCTTGTCCCCTGACTTGAAGGCCTTGTTCTAAGGAGGTTCTAAGGAGTCTGCGCACCTCCGCCGTCATCCATGGCTTCTGGTTTAGTTGTGTGGTAATGGACTTGGAGACAGTAACATCCTCAATGCACTTGCTGATGTAGCCAGTCACTGAAGCTGTGTACTCCTCCAGGTTGATGGAGTCACCGTAGGTTGCAGCCTCCCTAAACATGTCCTAGTCGGTGCGTTCAAAGCAGTCCTGAAGAGCAGAGATGGCTCCTGTGGGCCAGGTCTTCACCTGCTTCAGGGTGGGCCTCACACACCTGACGATGGGTCTGTACGCTGGATCAGCAGGACAGAGATGTGGTCTGAGTGTCCGAGGTGGGGGCGGGGCTCCGCTCTGTACATGCCAGGCCATGTTTGTGTAAACACAGTCCAGCATGTTTCTCCCCCTCGTTGCAGAATCCACATGTTGGTGAAATTTAGTGAGAACTGACTTGAGATTTGCATGGTTGAAATCTCCGGCGATTATGAACAGATAGTTCTTTTGTCGCAAATTATTCTCTGTGAATCATGATTATCTGGGCACTGCAGGCTGGATAATATACCACTACAAGAAAGGGAACAAGATTGAAATGCACCAGGAGAAACCATAGCAGCTTATTTTAAGAGTTCTGAGAAACAGATTTCCTTTTCTCCATTTCTCCTCTAAACTTCAAAAAGCATGCTGTGAAGTGATTTATCGCAATCAGCTGCATAGTAGGGACAAAGCGTCAGTATTGAAATCACATATTGAAACTGCAGTGCCTTTTAGTCAGTCAGTAAATCAGTGCATCATCAGCCGTTAGCAGACCTCAGTCTTCACTTCTATAGTTTGCACTTACTGGATCGGTTATTGAAGCTTCCTGTTGGCAGTTTATTTATTTTTCCCTCTCTGTTTAGGTGGTCTCCTCCGAGTTCAAAAGCCCGGAGCCGAATGTTGGGCTAGGATCCGATTCACAGTCTCAACTTATGTCTTTCCCAATGCTGTCAAAGCCTGAGGTGACCAGAACAGGTAAGAGAGCGCTGACTCACTCTGAGCACACTAAATATGGAGTCAGAGCAGCGATTTTCAGTGTTTATCCCAGATATGGTTCCAGGCCCGGTGGTAGAGGAGGTTTAGTTTTCTTAACACCGAGCTAACACACGCACAGTGCCTGAGTAGAGCTGAATTATTGTGTGAATCTTGTGTTCTCAGTTATCAAAAATTGGATTTGTGGATCAGGACATTTAGTTTGAATTTTAGTTGCCATTTATCAACATGTCATTTTTTCCATGTTCCATCTTTCTGTTGGATTATTTCTCCCTTAATATTTGTATGCAGAGCAGCAGCTTTTCAGCGGCTGCTTTGCTTTGGGGTAGGCCAGTGGCTTTCTGTAACTTTAATAGTGGGAACAACAGACAAAAATTCTTTCTTTTCCACTAGACTGTAAATGCAGCGTCCGCGCCATATTAAAGCTCGTGCCATTTTTAAATGTAATGGTAAATAAAGCTTGTATCTTCAGGTGTCCAGATACAGTAGTTTTGCCACATGGTGCAGATCATTTGAGATTTAGAACGGGGTGAGAATGGCACTATTTAGACCACTGTGGTGCCGTGATCTTTAGCATGAGCTTGTCCTCAACGATGTTGTTGGGAAATGTTGTGACGTGCTGTAGTTTATGCACCCTTGTATGCAGCATATAATGTCAGTGTATTATGAGTGTGTGTTTTTGCTTTAGTGCTCCTAGATTAAAGCAGGTGGTCTGCGTTTCACAACCTCCTTCCCTGCAAGCTCTTTATGCCGATCTGCCTGGCAAGCTGTGACGTGGTAATTTAATGTGATCGTGCAAGCTAAAATGACAAACGGTCTTTCCATCCTTCCAGACGACGTTGCGGCGGCTTCTGTGTCCAAGAAGAAACGAGTTCATTTTGGGGCGCCTCTGTCACCGGAGTATTTTGACAAGAATCTTCCTCCCAGCACCCCGCTTCAGAAAGGAGCGACCCCCTTATGCCCCCCATCATCAACAGGACGCAAACACTCACTTCTTAAAACGCCCCAAAGATTTGACCCATCTCTTCCCCAGCCAGACTTCAATAGTCCCCAAAATAATGGAGCCTCTCCGGTCCTCTCTATGCCCAGATGTGGCTCTAGAGAAGTGGACCACGATGAAGACTTCCTGGACTGCGGAAAGGTTCGATGATTATTGGATTTTTGCAGGAAACGTCTATATTAATGTCCACCCGGACCTCAGCCAAGTAGTTTACATGTCATCTTACATAAATGTTAGTTCAGAGTGTATGGCATTATTAGACTCTTTCTCCAAGTAGCAACTGAAGGAGGGAAACAGTGCCTCATACATATTGGTAGACAGCAGGGTTGAAGTGCTCTGGGGTTTTCGGGAACAAGACGTGCAAGACAATCATTTCAGCAGGACAATCAGCAGAATAAAACTGGGTAGACATGAACAGTGGGTGCTTCATTATTAGAGTCTGGGTTGTGGGCTTGTCCTTTTTATATTTCAGTTGTTTTGAATGTAATTTACCTGTCCACAGATCAGTTTCTCCCTTATGGATGAAGAATTGGATAATCCACTCACTGACGGCAAAGGTAAGTTGAAAAAGTACTTTTAATAGAATTTTAAACCATGGACGCAGACATCTGCTTCTCGTTCCTGCACTTAATTAGGTAACGTACAACTTTCTCGTTGAAGTACGATACAGAAACTCACTTCTGTGAATGTGGCCTTACAGACACGGCCTTGGCTGAAGACCTCGCGACCCTGCAGCCTCCAAGTGTAGATGCTGAACTCATCAAAACTGCTTGTCAAGAGGAAGAGCATTTCCCACCCCTCTCTACATCTGATCATGCTTTAGCTTCCACAGGTGACTAGTAGTGCTGCCTGATAGAGAAATAAAACATCATTCCGTGAATACTGGAATTGCAAAGTGGGGGGGGGGGGGGTGGGGATCTGTGAACCTTTCATTTGACTTGGCTAAATAAGATTGGGCTAAAATGATTTATTTGATCATGTGAGAAACTTATTTGAGACTTGTTCAGGGCACTCAGTGTACACAGTAAGTGCCTTAAATATTTCAAGCATTAAGAATGTGAAAATAAATGTTATGTAGACCTTCCTGTGTACAAAGACTTAAAAAAAAAAAAATAAATAAATAATAATACTGGAACAGCTTTTGCAGTGAAATCAGTGCTGTACTGCTGATTTGTCCTCATAACAGTCCTCCAAAGAAAGCTGGTCATCAGACGTACCTTTTTAACCTTGGACTAAAATCAAATCACAGAAGTAAACGTAATTAATATTCTTTGCTGGCCTGTTTTTCTTTTTTCTTGAATTACCATAAAGGCAGGACGGAAACAGGACTTTAATTAAACATACAATATTATTAAGTTTTATTGAATACGTCGCCACATTTGGTCTGTAGAATTCGCAGCATTGTGATGTGCTGGTATTTGGTGTGTGCCAGGTGAAGAACTGAACCCAGTGTTTTGTTTCCAGCAGAGTCCGAGCCCAACTTTAAGCCTCTAAGAAATCAACAAGAACGGCAACCAGAATCTCCCGCTGCCACGAGTGAAGTGCCTCGCTCTCGCAGCAGAAAGAGGAAGGTACTGAACTGCTTCTTACATTTGCCTCTTTTATGAGCTGAGTGGGTGCTTTAATTGAATATGTGCTTTATGTACTGACCAGAGATCAGTTATTATACATTTATTGACTGATATGACTGGTACCTTGTGTTTCTGAACTTGTATCTAAAAAGTTAAACAGCCACCACCATCTTTTTTTCCATCATTCAGTATCTCTAAAATACAGTTTTGTTTTGTTTTCCCCCCTCTTTAGAATAGAGCTGCAGAATATGGTCATATTCGTAATGCGATTATAGTGTCCATATGTTTAAAGGGCCCATGCCATCACTTTTCTGGAGTTTTGAGAGTACTGAGCAAATTAAATGGAAGGGAAATGTGGGCCTTAAAGAACACTTGAGTGGATCACTGTCTTTATTGGTTGGTGGTCTAGAATGAATTTACTGTTGACTTAAATTTCTCAGTTCATGAAAAAGCAAGGTGATTGGTTAAAGACTCATGAATAAAAACGATTTACAGATTTTGTGCAGCCCGAGTTCACTTTTCCGATAATCTGATTGGCTCCACTTGGTTCTGTAAATGAGAACCAGTTTAGACACCACCTTTCATACTATGAAGAAAAACTTCTCTGTGTTACAGCAACCGGCAGAGAATGAGACGGAGCCGGAGATCAGGAAGAGCTCTCGGACAGCCGCAGCGTCTGGCAAAGAAAAAATGAAGGTGCAGTGTTTCACTCGTCCTTTTGATCATCCCTTTATCCTTTACCCTCTGTCTAATGAGGCATAGAGCTCACCGCAGTGGATTTTTTTTTTCTTTCTTTTTTTCAGTGTAAGAAAAAAAATAAAATGTAATAAAAAAAGGGAGAACAGTAACTTGCTGCTCTGCTTCTCTGAGCCAGTTCAGAACAACTCAAAGAATTGTGTTCTTCTAGCAGGAGCCCAGGGTGTAGGTGGGTTGTGTGTACTGATCTTGGAGTTGTGTTTTCTCTCATTTTGAAGAAGATTCTGGTTTAGGTATGGAAAGCTCGTCCAAGGTTCTCCAAAAAATCGGCCTTGTTTTCCAGGCAGCAACTTTTCCTAGAGTACTGCTGAAATAGTGAAAGAAATAATCCCTGTTAAATTACCACCCAGAGATCATTTTCATTTCATTTATTTTTATTATTTCTAAACCAGGCAACTCTATATAACTCCCAGAAACTCAGATTATTCTTGTCCAAAAATGGTCTCTTCACCTTAAACTGCTCTTTGTGTTACAGCAACCAGCAGAGACCAAGACTGAGACCAGGAGGAGCTCTCGCACAGCGGCAGCGTCTGCCAAAGGGAAGATGAAGGTGCGGTGCTTTAGTGCTCGTCCTTTTAATCATCTCCTTATCCTTCACGCTGTTTAATGAGCTGTAGAGCTCAGTGCAGTAGAAATGTTCTGCAACGTGTGCCTTAAATAATCCGCTGTGGTGCTTTCTGTCTTGGCCTTCGATGGCATTGACCGTGTGCCTACATATATGGAACTATGGAGTGGACCTTAAAAGAACCTTCTCGTCTGACGTCCCAAGTACATTTGCAAAATCAGATTCAGCTTTTGGTCAAGAGATCACACCGGTAACGCTGCTTGCGTTCTAAGCTCGCTCTGTAATTCGGTACACTGTGCAGTTATCGGGCGAGTGAGTGTTTAGAGGATTCATTTGAATCTGGAACAAATCCAGCGCTGTCAGTCAATCCAGAAAGCTAAAACCCTGAAACCTGAATGTTTAACAAAGGAAATGTGAGTGTGAACATTCTCAGGCGATGCGCGTGCACAGTTATTAGGCAACTAAGTGCAGAATTAATACACAACTACATGTAAGTATTCCCATCTGTCACAGTGAGAATAATAAACAAATAACTAATTTTTAAACATTTTTGAAAAATCAGACTGATATATCCACCCTTCTTCTCAATAATGCTCACGATCCTTCCGTTGATGAAATCTGTTTCTTGATCGGTTGGTCAACTTTTTGTGCAGCAGCACCACAGCCTCCCAGACTCTGTTCAGAGAGGTGGACTGTTCCCCCTTCCCCGTAAATCTCCCATTTAAGAAGGTCCACAGGTTCTTGTCTTAGATCTTGTCTAAATACTCACTCGTCTAATAACTGCACCAAAGATGGTTCTACACTGTGTGCACAGACAACCTTAGACCTGCAAGCTTAGTGCCGTTTCTCAAGGTGTTCCAAGAAGATTGCGTGATTCTTGTCAGTTGGAATTTTTATAGAGCACCATAGACTTTCAGTTAGATTGACATTCACCTTTTTTGTGCTTGGGGTTCCTTTTTTTTTGTTGTTGTTTTACTGCTTTAATTTGTTTCTGTATCGTGCATCATCCATCTGTCCGTTACATTTAAAAGAGAGACACGGACCCTGCTGAGGAGGAGCATCTCCACAACAGGATGCTGCTGCTTTCAGACTCCAATGTTGAACATTGAACATTTATTGAGCATAGGGGAGCGTTAGGTTGTTCTTTGGGGGTGTTTTTTTATTTTTCCATTATCTGACCACCAAACATCATCTCACATATCTGGGTGACTGATGGCAGACCCGTGGTGTGTTTGGTATGTTTTCTTCACAGTTGGTTGAGCAATGCTCTCTAGGACATCCAAACATTTGTGACTTTATCTAATTTTTTCTTGAATACACTTTAGTCTTCGCAGTTTTCCCTCCAATTCAGTCTTACCCGTGGTAGTTGAACAAGGAGGACATTTAATCCAGAAAATGCCATTATTTAGCTTGTTTTTGTCACAGAGTATATATATATATATTTTTTTTTTTTGTATAAAACCCATGTTTAAAAAAAAAAAAAAAAAACATGTATGCTCTGCTGGGACAGTTTTGAGGAGCTGTATGGAATGTTCTGTCAGGCCTGTTTCCAGGACTGTTCCGATATAAATGACTTCAGTTTTTTTGCTGCAGAAGGACTTGGATAAAGACTCTGAAGATCTTTCACTACATTCCCTAAAATGTGGAGTAAAATATTTACTGAAGTTCTGAAGGCTTTCATCAAACTGAGGAGCATTTTTTTAATTTCTTTGTTAACTCGAGGTTTGGTTTCTCTTGTAGACCTCAACAGCGAAGAGGTGTTTTGGGACCAAAGAAGTGGATAGATCGCTGTACGGGAAGAGGGATTACGCATCTAAAAACCCTCTGCTGAGCCCCATCCTTGAATATGCAGCCTCCAGCCAGACAAACACCCCAACACAGCCCCATCCAGGCAAGTTTCGCAGTCCTGGCGGGTGCGGTCTGTTACAATTAGTGTTTAAACAAAATAAGTAGTTTTTTAAAAACTTATCCTGTTTATGAATCGCCAACCAATCCTGAGGCAGTATTAATTTTTTCTGTCCTTTTCTTTGGGAAATGTTTCAGCAGGAATTGGCTGTACAGAACACAGGGATTAAGTCTAGTCCTGGATTAATCAGCATTTGTAATTTATTATACAGACTTGGATATGATCCACTGATGTAAGAGCATCTACTAAATAATGATTTAAAAATAAAGAAAATCCCCTCTGAGAAGATTTTAGCGTCCCAGAGACGGCTCGGCTAGATTGGGTTGGAAAAGTACTTGATCTCTCTGCTTTGCCAGTTTATCTGAAGGAAGTAATAACCACTCTTTTCATTCTCAGATGCAAATTCAGGCACTCCAACGTGCAGCATTCAACACGGTACGTCTGAGCGCTCTGACGCAACTGCTGGTCTGATGGCCGCTGCTGCCCTGTGGCGAAGTCGTTTCTTGCCACAACCGGACGAGAGCACCTCGGGAAAAAATGCGCTCAAGCAAGTGACTCCTTCAACCAGCGAACTGGAATCTGAAATTGCATCTACAGATGGTCACACGGTAGCAGTGACCAGTAGATCCAACTCGGGTACAAAGGCTCAAAGAGCCAGACGCAACTCTGGAAGGCCTGCTGGTCGTCGGCGAAGCTGGAACACAAGAATGAAAAGAGTCAGTAATAACGAAACCGAGAGCGGGCCCGAAGAAGAGAAAGACGGACACGTTGGAGATGTGGACTCCGTGGGCGGAGGGCACGAAAATGGCAATCAGACCGAATCTTCTCCTACTTCTGTCGGTGGTGAAACTGACCAAGAGGTCAGTGGTTATCCTGAGACTGCAGAACAACGTGAGGCCAGCAGTGAGGAGCTGGACAAGGAACCTGAGCTGAAGACTCTGAAAAGAAAGAAGCAGAGTCGGAGGAGCTTTGGTTTCAAATCCACCGCTGTGACGGACCAAAACGTGACGAGTTCATTAGAGGCAAACCAGCCTTCAGAAGAAATAGGTGGCCAGAGTCTGGATTCTGAGGGACCTGGTGAATTTAGTTCAATCAAGAGATCGGAGGAGCAAAATGAGTCCGTCCTGGAGCCCTGGCAAGAGGCCAACTTCAATATCGAAGACATACTGAAGCCTGTGGTGAAGACCCGAGGGTCGGTGCGGCGCAGCCTGAGGAACCGCAGAAGCATGGACGTCCAGACCAGCGGACTAGCCTGGGTGGACCACACCTCTCCAGAGATGATCACAGCCAGCCGCCGGAGGACGCGCAGCAGACAGAGTGCTGTTTTCCAACCCTCGACGCTTCCAGACGCTGAGGAGACGCAGCCAAACACGGGAGAATAACACACGGAGGACTCGGGCACTCCCGGAGCCTTTTGGCATCTTTTTAATGATATTTTAAGGTTTTAATTTGACCTATTAAGTGGTTTTAGCTCACAGTGGATTCATTATCCTGGATAAGAACCGTATTCTGACGGTAAAAAATACAGCCTGTTCATTGAAAAATCACTTTCTGTGGCGTAATATTCAGTTTACCAGATTTTCTGCTTATTAAATCTTTTGTGGAAAAACTGATTTTGTCTAAAAGGACTTTTTCTAGTTGGTCACACACCAGGTAATTATTTAGTTTTGATTGGATGGCGTGAGAAAACTAGACTTGCTGCCAGAAATACAACAATGGGTTAACGCAGATTGTTTCCAATCTTCCCCAAAAAAAAGTACTATTGTGGAAACAATGCCAAAATTTATTTATTTATTTTGGGGGGGGGATTTACTGAAGGACTAAAACTTGCCAATACTTGCCAAAGTAAAGTCCA
Organism: Hepsetus odoe; assembly: GCA_017165825.1. NCBI lineage: Eukaryota > Metazoa > Chordata > Actinopteri > Characiformes > Hepsetidae > Hepsetus > Hepsetus odoe. The sequence continues at coordinate 295,665 of JABMDN010000566.1, read as the reverse complement.
TAAACCTCTTTGGTCTTTCCTGGCAGCTCCATCTTCAACATCCTCCTCCCGATATAACCCTCGTCTCTCCTCTGGACACGTCCAAACCAACGCAGCCTTGCTTCTCTAATTTTGTCTCCAAGATGTCCAACCTGAGCTGTCCCTCTAAAATACTCACTTCTAATCCTGTCAATCCTCACCACACCCAACGAACATCTCAGCATCTTCAGCTCTGCCTCCTGTCTTTTCATCAGCACCACCGTCTCCAGTCCATCTAACATAGCTGATCTCCCCATCACCCTGTAAACCTTTCCTTCCACTCGTCCTTGTCCTCATCTGTCACCGATCACTCGTCACTCTTCTCCACCCATTCTGACCTCCCTGCACTCTCCCTCACCTCTCTTCCACACTCGCATTTACTCTGAAAGTCTATTTTCACAAATTGCGTGTCAAAATCAGAACCAGTTAGGAAGGAAGCAGTTCATCACTTTTGTTATCACTCGTTTACACTTTCAACATAATTGAAAGTGAGCTGCTGTGAAGAGTGACCACTGTGGTCAATGTCTTGTTTTCACCACCAGAGGGCGCTCAAAGCTGATGTAGGCTGATGGTTTTCAGGCACAGAACTGCAACTGGGACAGTCCACCTTTCTTCACTTAAGTACATTCATTTTTTTGAAGCTATTTTAATCAGTTTTCATTTTTCTTAAAAGTGCCTAAAACTTTTGTGCAGTATTACATGATTTATGTATGATATAAATGATGTGTGTGTGTGTGTGTGTGTGTGTGTGTTTTGGATTACAGATCTCTGGCACACAATTCTGCTTCCTCCCAGTGTTTTGGAGTAATTAGTGTTAATAGTAATGATGATTTACTGCCGGTATCAGATTGTTGGACTCCTCTGTATGAACTCACTTCTTTATTATGTTTCATGTTTAAATGGGAGCGCCGTGTCCTGCTGTCTGCAGTGCTGAAATCATCACCCATTCCAGCTTTTTTGGGGACAACTTCCTGTGGAGGACAGAAATTGGTCCAAGTGGGTGGTTTCTAGGTGTTTCTCAGTTTGGGAGCCCTTGAAGATGTAGGATAGGGCCACCTTGTGGAGTCAATGAGAAGAGAATTTACAACACTGGGAGGGTAAACTCGAGATTCTTTTCTTTAAACCTGACCAACTGTGGACTCAACTCTCTAAATGAAATCTCCTAAACAGTTAGATGGAAAACACACACTAACGAGACAGAGAAATATGTACATTGTGTGTCTGTGATGTTCAAATAGATTACTGGGGAGTATTAATATTGCTTCTGTACAATGTGTGTCAAAAGTAGGAGCTCCTCTTTAGTTCCTCCTCTTCTGCCCTAAATTTAGTTCAGTTTAAAGATTGTTAAAGTCCATGGGCCGATGGCACATTTGTTGTAGTTTGGATTTGGATTACATTTGGATTTAAGATGAATGAGAAAATCTAATCGTGGATTTATAATCTTGTTAACATGTTTTGCTTAATGACTTTTTATTTCAAAAATCAAAGTGTACTTTATTTTTATTAATGGATCGTTTCGCGATTGTTCCTCGAAACTCATTTTTCCCTCAGCTTCCCTCCGTGTTTTCAGATTTTCCCCTAAACGTCTGGCCTCGTCTGCCCTCTGAGGAGGCGTCTCCAGACTTGGGCTGTTTGCGTTCGTCCCACCGTTGGTGTTCAAATGGTTGTACTAACTGTTTTTTTTCCCCCCAGGGCGGGAGGGGGTCCCGCTCCGAGGCCGGTGGGGCTGGGAAGGCGGCTTAGCGCCCGAACAATGGACTCCTTTGACCAAAGAGAGGCCCTCAAGACATGTGGCCCCCTGTCACCGTGGCAACAACCCCCACCCCCATGGGACGGCCCGCTTGCTGACAGCTGGAGAGGCCGAGTCACAAAAATGGAGTCCCGTCTCTTTCAGCTGGAAGCGTCCTCCACTTTGTTCTGTCTCGTCGCTCCTCGCCGACGAGGCTTCAGGGGCGTCAGGCGGCCGCAAGCTTTCTGCTCTTGCACACCTGAGTGCCCTCATCAGCTCATTATCACACTCTTCACGCTGGCCCAACGGCCCTCCAGGACCCCCGCCTTCAGGGCCCAAGCCGCTGTTCAGCTGTTTGTTTGCTAAAAGGTTATTTTTGCCATCCGTCGCCACGCCATCCATCACCATGGTGCTGATTTTGAGCCACAGGTTGCAGATTACATTTAGGAAGGACACTGGGGTCACCAAGAGCTCAAGATCAGCTTCAGCAGGAGTTCATCTGGCTTAAGATCAGTGTTAAACCAAATTACATAATACGGCCCAAAATGGGGAAGCCGCACCCTCATAGTTAGAGATGAGGGCTTGTAATTGGATGGACATTTATTCGAATTAAGTAGTAATAATTGGATCAAATTGGAAACGAAGATAAATCACATCACACACTGACTTCTTAAAAACTCCATGAAAAACATTTTGTGGAATCGATTAAGGGCGCCACAGTGGCACCGTCTCCTCACAGCGAGAAGGTCCTGGGTCAATTCCCAGCCGGGACGGTCCTTTCTGTGTGTGTGTGTGTGTGTGTCTGTGTGTGTGTGTGTCTGGGCTTCCTCCAAGAGCTCCGGTTTCCTCCCACCAGCCTGCATGTCCGGCTGACTGGAGATGACAAATTGTCCCACAAGTGTTTTTTTTTTTTTTGTTTTTTTTGTCTGTGTGTCTGCCCTGTGATGGACTGGTGTCCTGTCCGGGGTGTCCCTGCCTTTTGCCCTGTGAGAGGTGGGATAGACTCCAGCACCGCACAACCCTAATTAGCACAAGTGTTTCAGAAAGTGAGTGGGAGTGACTTAAATGTTTTTTATTTAAATTGAAGTTGATGTTATAACTTATTTTCAGTGTAGGCAGTGATTTCCTCAAGGTCCGTGTCATCCACTTTGACATCAGTGGACACAGTTTCGGATGCAGTTCAAGGTCTACTGGGGACATTGCCTCCGTCAGACTATGCAGAGCTGCTACGCCTGCCCCGTAAGAAATCGCTCCTTTAATCACAAAAGTGTAGTGAGGGTCGACTCAGAAAACGAAATATTCCCCACGTTTCAGCACTGGGGCTGTTTATTGTCCAGTCCTGTCTCAAAGGCTCACCGTGAGGGGGGATAAGGACCCTGCTGCCCCCTGTTTGGACCCCCTGCGGTATTGCCCCATTTGTTCAACGGACGATGCCATCACCAGCACCTTTCATCTGGTGAGATGAAAGCCACGCTTTGGTGGGAATGCTGTTCGGCATTCAACACCATCGTCCCTCAGCTTCTGATAGGAGCCTGCTGGGTGTGAATACCTGGCTCTGGCTCTGGCTTCTGGACATCCTGACTCAGGATTAGGGTCATCACTACATATCACAGATCTACCTCAAGAACCTGCCTCTTTAAGTGGACAAGAAAAAGAGATGGTTGTTGGCGAAGATTGTTCAACCGGTTCTTTTGCGTTCAAATCACTGAATCCATAAAAAGAAACATCTTCACGAACAACGAATTGCATCCTCTGTATTTTAACCCACAGACACTGTGCAGCAGGGGGCAGTTATATCCAGCACCCGGGGAGCAGTGATGGGGATGTTCTTGCTCAAGGGTACCTCAGGGCAACCTTCTGGTCTGGGATTTGAACTGATGACCTTTTAGAAATTATTCCTCTGCACTTAACCCTTGAACCAACACTGTATCTGCAGGCAAGTATACTTCCAACCCAAGGATCAATGTTAGAGGCCATACCTTGCTCAAGGGTATCTCAGGGTAACCCTTGACCTTCTGACCATGGGGTCAAATGCTTAACCACTCAGCCACCTCTGCCCCAATGTGGAGCACATCCTCTGGCAGTGTTCATTTCTGATTTGGCAGCTGTTCCAGGAGCAGACCAAGAAGAAGATCAGAGCTTCCACCAGTCCAGGACATTTATGCAGCGGGCAGCTATCGATCCAATGTCTGGAGAGCAGTGTTGGTGACAGTACCTTACTCAAGGGTAGTAACCTACCGGTCCAGAACTTATTGATTATCAGAACCTAATCCCATGAAGACCTTTTTGATTTCAGGGCTAGATTTCACTGCTTATTGATTCTGATGACCTGTCAACATCTCCCCTCTCTTTCCCAAACACAGTCTCACCAAAGGGGGTAGTTTAGTGTCTCCAGCCCATCTGACGTGCAGGTCTTTGGTCCATGAGGGTGACCCGGAGCTCCCGGAGGAACCAAACTCCTAATCTTCTCACTGCGACCACCCTGTTCGACAGCTCGTTTTAAACATTCTCTTCAAAGCAACCCGCTGTAGCTGGATGGCATGCAGGGAGTTCTCCAGCATTTCAGACAGACAGCACAGCGAGGGAGAGAGTGTGTTTGGATTTGCCATTTGCAGAGGTCAGAGGTCACTGTGCCTCAGGGGCCTGCCGTCTGTGCAACAGAGATTTGACGATAACCTTTCGAAACAAAGCAAAAGTCGTCGGACGGTCAGCGGCGCACATTTCACAGCTCAGTTGACTTGATTGTGTAATTACGGACATCTTTAATTAGGACTGCACCATAATGACATTTCCGTTTCTGTGGAGGCAGATTAGGCCAAAAAGGCAGAACAAATGAAAGGCGCAATAATTCACCTATTTGTGTCAGGAACGGATCGGGCCGTTCGTACAATTCACTTAACGCTGCATCTCGGCAGCCCTTGACTGGACTTTGTGAGAAATTAGTCTTCATCAGTGAAGACAGGGGCTCCACAGAGGCCTCCACTGATAAGCAAGAAGGCTAATGAGAAGATGTGTGTGTGTGTGTGTGTGTGCTCAAAAGAGAGCGAGTGGGAGTCCTGTGGTGTAGAAACATTTTTATGTTTGTTTATTAACTCACTTGTTTATGCATAAGAGAGAGGGAGGGAAAGAGTGAGAGGGTAGAGAGGAAGAGGAGGACAGGGCCAGGGACCACCAGGGCAGCGCTAGCCTAGTGGTGCGGGAGTTGCCCCGGATCGGAAGACTGTGGGTTCGATTCCCTCACTAATATGTTGCCTGGATGTACCCTTGAGCAAGGTACCGTCCCCGTCACTGCTCCCCAGGCACTTTCAATAGCTGCCCCCTGCTGCATGTGTGTGTGGGTGAAACGCAGAGGTTGAATTTCGTTGTGCTGTGCTGCCTTTCACAATGACGAGGGCAGTCACTTTCACTTTTTCCACTTTCAAAATAAGTGAGAAAAGGAGGAGGGAGAGGGAGGTAGAGAGAAAGAGCAGAACAGAGACAGGGAGTGGGAGAGAGAGGAAGAGGAGAACGAGGGGGGAAAGGAGAAGGGAGGACCAGGCCAGGGAGAGCAAGACTGAGAAAAAGAGGCGGGGCGGGAGACAAACAGATAGGGAGGGTGAGAGAGTGAGTTAAGAGAGGGGGGCAGAGAGAGAGAAAGTGAGTGAGAGTGAGAAAAAGGAGCTAATAGGAAAGGATGAGTGGAATGGGGACACAGAGAGAGGTGGAAGGAAAGGGTCCGTGAGAAGGGATGAGAAAAAGGAGGGAGCGGAAGAGTAACAGAAAGGTTGGGGGGGCAGGGACTGAAAGAGTGAGAAGAGAAGGAGAATAATGAGGGAGAAAGTGAGAGGTGGTCCGAGACCAGGAGTAGCAGGAAAGTATGTGGGAAGGAGACGGAGTGAGCAGGAGGGAGAACTCGGCGCGGGGGGATTCCCCGACAGCGTGCCCCGCAGGAATGCGAGGGTCGTGGGGGCTTCATTGTTGTCTGCCCCGTATCCTGCTCTGGAAGTAGGAGACACAGGACAAGTCACGTGAGCAGCTCCAGCCTGCGCTGTTTATTTTCCTCTGTAGTCTGGACTGATCTCTTTCCACCTCAGACTGTCTCGCTCGCTTCAGGAGTCCTTAAACGTGGACAGGGACGGTGGTGGGACTGCTGGGCACAGCTGTGACCGTTACTAATGTAATGACAGCAGAGTGAGACGGAGCAGTTGATGGAGTCCAGTCGGCAGCTGTCGGGCCTACCGTCCGCTCTCTGTCCCGTCAAAAACACACAGAGAATCTTGGTCTTGATATTTTAACATTTCAAAGGAATGAGAAAAAGAGGAGAGCCAAGGAGCGAGGAAGAAGGGATGGAGAGAAAGAGGAGGGAGTGGGAGAGGGAGAAAAAGTGAGAGGGGGTCAGAGACAGAGAAAACTTGAGAAAAAGATGAGGTAGCAAGAAAGGATGGGTGGAATGGAGAAGGGGGGAGAATTACAGAGAAGGAATGGGAAAATGGAGGGAGGAGGAGAAGCAGGAGAAATACGAAGAGATAGGAAGAAAGCTTGAGAAAAAGGAGGGAGTGGAGGAGTAACAGATAGGGAGGGTGAGAGGGAGAAAGAATGTCAGAGAAAGAATGAGGAAAAAGTGGAGGGGGCAGGAAAGGGCAAGAGTGGCAGAGGGTTGGAGAGAAATGGAATGAGAAAAAGAAGGGGGAGTGGGAGAATTACAGAGAAAAGATGAGAAAATAGAGTGGGGGGGGCAAAGACAGGGAGTGGAAAAGGTGAGTTAAAGAGGAGGAGAATGAAATGAGGGATGGGTACAGGGAGAGAGCTTGAGAGAAAGAGAGAAATGGTGAGAAAGAGGACGGCGCAAGACGGACTTCTGGGTTCTCTGATGGGTGTCTGGTTCCGTTCACCACCACTGTAGGCAGAAATGTAAAAAACAAAAAAATCCTAGATGTACCTTTTTGTGAGTAAAATTTCATTTTGTTGTGATTTAAATTAAGCTGCGGCTGTAAGAAAACATTTTACATGAAGGTAAACGGACAGGAGAGCAGAACCGGTGGTCAGTGATGGTCAGCGTCAGGGGTGATGGTGGCCTCTGAGTAGGATCCAGACCGAGAGGTTGGGGCTTCCAGCCTGACTTTATCTTCTCTTCAGCAGCGTCTGAGCCCGAGCAAGACTCTTAACCCCAAGCAGCTCTGGGGAGACTTTTCCTGCCCCGTGTCTCTCTGGATCGATGCATCCGATAAATGTAAATGATGATCAGTGTTGATGGACATCCACCGGACCTTCAAAAACCCCCTTCCTGAAATCACTGGGGAATTGTATCCTCAAAGGGAACCTTTTTCCAGGTTTGCATTTAAATGCTCTGCAAAGTACATTTCTAAAGGGAGAAACTAAGGAACCTTCTCAAAATTGTGAGTAAGTCCCTTTTAGAAAAAAGTCCCCCCAAGAGCTCCACAACATCTGGATGTATCTAGTGGAGAAACCCTCCCTTTACACTGCCACCTGAATAAATGTTAACAGAAGGACGGACAGCTGTGTGTGTCTACGGTGTGGACGGTCAATAATGCTGAGGGTTATGGATTCGAGTCCAGGTACCCTTGAGCAAGGTACCGTCCCCATTGCTGCTCCCCGGGTGCTGGATAGTGCTCCCTGCTGCACAGTGTGTGCGAAATACAGAGAATAGTTCACTGTTTGCTGTGCACAGTGACGGTCACTTTCACTTTACTTTTTGAGGACCCCACCTGTGCGCAGGTATATTATACAGGTAGTGAATGACATCATTGTCGTTCCTTGTTCATACGAGGAAGGTGGACTTCACAAACGTGCACGTCAAAGTATGAGTCGTGTCAATGTTTGGACAGTCGTCCAAATTCCTGCATCTTTTTACAGGATTTGAAGAGGAAGGCTGAACGTGGTCAACGTCCGAAATCTGAAAAACATCTGAAAAGGGAACTTTTTCGGAGGACCCCGGTTCTGCTGTGCAATCTAAACGAAACGTCTCATCAGAATTAGAGGCGTTTCTGTTGTTTTGATTGTTGAAGTCCTCCGAGACTGAACCAGAACATTTCCTGCTCCGCATGGTCAGAATTGTAGGAAACGGTGGACTTTCTTATTATTTTTTTTCCTCGCCCGAGGGCCTTGGCTCAGGCTGCAGTGAAGCTGGAGGCGCTGAGGAGTGGAAGAAAGGAAAACCAGAGGGAACAGCAATGTTTTATTGAGAGCTGGCTGAAGGAGATGATGTGCGGTGGGTACTTGGTGGAAAACTTGAGCGGTTTGGGTGAGTCATACGTGTTTGGAGAGATTTGGGACGGAGGAGAGGTTACATTGTCCTAAAGAGCTGCCTGCTGAGATTCCTCACCCTCACTGCAGACGTGTCCTCCTCCGCCTTTATTTTCCCAACCGGTCAGCAGAAAGTTGAAAGTGAAAGCGACTATTAGTCATTGTGAAAAACAATGAAGCAAGGCCTGCTTTACACCCACACAAGTCGTGCAGCAGTGGGCAGCCATATCCAGCACCCAGGGAGCAGTGCTGGGGACGGTACCTTGCTCAAGGGTACCTCAAGGTAACCTATACATATTTACCCATACAGCCATAACATTAAATCCATCTGTCTAATGTTGTGCCCCTTCATTGTAGGTGGGTGCCAGGTCTCCCAGCAGATTGTTGCCCAGAGCATCCAGCTTCCCATCATGCATCCTGTTGAAGTGAAAGTGAAGTGAAATGAACCTGCCACCTCATCCCCAGGTGAGAACACGCACACATCCAACCATCCTCATGCCGGAAAAGGGACCGTGATGCACCAGGCCAGCCTGCTTTCTTCCATCTGCTTTGACCGGTTCTGCCGTCCGCTGTGGTGGACAGGAGTCAGCATGGGCCCTCTGACCAGTCTGCAGCTCCATACACAGCTGTGTTCACCTTTCAGTCAGGAAGTTGCTGCCCACACCTTGACAGGTGCCACTAAAACAATTGCATCTAAGTTGTTCGCTTCATCTCTCGGAGCCTTAATGTTGTTGCTGATTGCATCTATTCATATGAAAGTGAAAGTGACTATCATTTGTGAACACAAAGCACACAGTGAAACACAGCTTTTCCCCCCCGCATGTACATGTGCAGGAAAGGGCAGCTATATCCAGCATCCGAGGAGCAGTGATGGGGACGGTACCTTTCTCAAGGGTACCTCAGGGAAACCTACTGAGCTGGGATTCAAAGCCCAGACCTCCTGATCCCGGGACCTAGTGTATATACTGTACGCTCTGTTTGTTCCCCAGTATTACTTCTCTGTTTTGGCTCAGTCAGGCCTTGCTCCTGGAGCTCCACACATATTTACAGTGAGGGGAGAGAAGAATGGAGCTCCTGAACGACTGTTTATACCACGTGCAGCAAGAAAGAGTTCTGGCAGCGTAGTCTTTCATTTACTGCACCACCAGTGTCTCCTGAGGGGCTTCACCCAGCGAGGACAGACGGACAGACAGACAGACAGACAGGTGGTGGTCTCGGGACTAAGCCTGGAAATTTCCGTTTGTAAGCCTCTGCCCATTCCAGGATAGGAGGGGTGTGTGTGTGTGTGTGTGTGTGTAAGGCTGTGTTTTGGGGGTTCGGCTGCGCCCCAGCCGCAGCGGGACACTCGTTAGTTTGCACAGAAGCACTAAAAGCCAGTTTAATGGACACTGGTGAACGCCATGCAAATCCTTAAAAGTCTAATTAATTTAAATTCAAACGAGTAAAAGAGCTCCTGCACTGGTTCGTTGCTGGGAAGGTTTTGCAACCCTTTGGTCTTTTACTGTAAAACGTCCCACGGTTGTTTTAATAGCACTAAAAAAATCACGTGTGTTTACAGGAGAAACCTGATTATGGGGTGTGTTTTGAGGACATTAGTTAATTGTATTAATTCATTCAATCATTAATATGTATTAATAAAATATTATTATTGTTTTTAACACTATTCTTTTCAAATACTATTCGTTCTAAAATGAGGTAATGCATAAAAGCTATTCGTTTCGATTTTAAATGAATTGAAATTAAATCCCACTTTTTTTTCTCCATCACAAATCTCGGCCTCTTCTGATATTTTCAAACCAATGCATCGAATCAAAAATCATCTGATTATTTTTTTTATTACTTCTGAGCCACCAAGGTCACTAGAAAAATCACAATTGTTTAAATGTATTTATTTATTTATTTATTTATTTTTAAGTTTCCAGGTGATAACAGGCCAATAATGAAGGAGGTAACAAATGAAAGGATGAGCTTTAATATTTTCTTTTTTTTTCCAGAAAAGATGTGACCTGTTGAATAAGGACACACTGCTTCCTCAGCATTTCGCTCTTCTTCATACAGGTTGTTTAACAGCCTGGAACTCTAAACGGGCCTGGTATCGGTGGCCGGGCTGTCCCGGGACAGTAGGTTTGGTAAAACTCCTCTGTACAAGAAATATTTCAGAGAACCAGATGCTCTTCAGGCTGGAACTGAAGACCAAACCCAGTTCTGCTGATTAACACTTGTTTTTAATTTTGATGATCAACCTTTTGGTTAAGGTGACACTTTATTGTTCAGGCTGGGGTCCTAAAGGCTCAACCGGTAGACCAAGCGTCATGTCGTCTCTATCTAGGCCCGAATCCAAATTCTTTGTGGGAGAATAAAGCAAGGTGAGTAAGTTCTGGGCTCTGGGTCTGGGTAGGTTCTCCTCATGACCGTACGGGTTTCCTCCCAGTGCTGCAGTTTCCTCCCACCGTCCAAACACACGTCAGGTGGTGTAGACCAATGACCTGCTGGTTGCACCAGGGTTAGGAAATGTGGCTCAGAGCTTTGAGGGATGGACGGATCGATGGATGTATGGAGAAAATAAAAATCTGGTTCTTCATGAGCTGTTTTTATAACTTATAAAAGCCTAATTTGGATTTTTTAGGATTAAGACCCCAGGATTGCAGTGCTTTCATCCTTTTTTATTCATAATTTCATGTGTTCTATCTGCTTGTTAATGATTTCCCAGGCTTTTGCCACCAAATAAACAAACTACCGTGAAACGAGGAACGCATTCTCAAGGGGAAGGGCTTGCAAAGTGTCTGGATTCAAGAACAACGTCGTCACTTCTGTAAAATCTGGGGTTGAGAGTCAGTAATGACGGAGGGTTGTGTGGAATATCACACCCCCTCGGTATTAATGCCATTACAAATCGCGCACATTAAACTCTCCGAGAGAAATGAAGGGAATTTTCAGTGTAGAATCACACCGAGGACATTGTTTCCTCCTCAGCCGGGCTTAATGGGTGACTGGGAGTCCTATTATGTGTAACAATGGGATGAATCCACTGTTCACTGGTACTTTAACTACCACAATGGCTGTCTCAGGCATCATTACCAGCATGCTGGCGTGTCTGCAGGAATAATCTCTCCTCCGTAGCTCATTGAGAGACGTGGAGACGTTCTCAGAAAGTCCACATTCTGCCTTTTCAGGCCGTACCAGATTTGGGCGTGTATACGGAAGTGGAGATCTTGTACTTTGGTTTGATTCAGAATCTGAATTTTGAAGAAAACTTGCTGTGAGACGTCCTCGCCCAGGCTTTAGGGGGGAGCTGGAGGCTTTCCCAGTGCTTATTGATGAAGATAGACCCAGGACAGGTCTCTCTGTCCCAGCGACTCACACAGGATATGTTTTGACTGTGCTTTTCAGAAGGACGTGTCCCGTACTGTCCAAGAATATGAGACTATGAGAATATGATTTATGTGCAAGAGTATATATAAATACAGAATGTAACACAGAACTGGATGCTCATGGGTTTCCAGCACCAGTAGCTTGCCCTGTGGTACCCCTGAGCAAGGTACTGTCCCCATCACTGTATGGGTTAAATGCAGGGATGCGTTTTGAGAATGGAAAAATAGTTGCTTTTGCTTTCACTTTGAGAGGTTGTTCTGACCACCACGATTCCTCCACACTCAGCGTTCGGCATCAGCAGTAAACAAATCACCTGATCACCTGGAATCATCTGCTCCTGTTTCTTCACTGCTTCATTTCTTAAGTTAGACGCTTTGTTCTGCTTGAAGGTTCAGACGTAGATCACATTAAACATACAGGAAAGTCTGGCAAAATATTCATTTTAACTGTATATGTGGACGGGTAACCTGTTCATTTTTTTACTATTTAAGATTGAATGGGCGGGGCTAAACTGCTGTAGCCAGGTGTATGTAAATTAGTTTTGGTGACATCACAGAAAGAGGGAATTCAGAATATGCTGCGATACATTTGGTACTTAAAAAAGGAAATTATTAGAGTTTATTGTTATTCTGTCAGTTTATTGTTAGTATGTAGTTTGCTTAATGATTATTATTATTAGTATTATTGTTGTTGTTGTTGTTGTTGTCTTCTGGTAGTGTACTATTGATATGACCATCTACAATCTACTGTAGTGATGCTCTGTTGTTACCAAATCACTTATTTTGTTAATCCAGCAGTTTCAGTAGGCCCTCCAGTCCTCCAGAGCACATACATTATTCTTTAATAAAAAAGGACAGTCATTATTTGGCTAATTGCTTGGGTAAATTGTTAGCACTTATTCCATTTTTTAAGAAAACCAGATAGATTAGCAGCCCTGCTCCAGTGAGCGCTAAATTGGCCCACTTCAACCCAGCCGGAAAAAATTAGCATTAAAGCAATTATTGAGGGGGAATAATCATCAGCTGGTAGAAGAGAGGCTGAACTGGCCTATTAAGGAGTGATCGTTTCTACTCCAGCCTCCGAGTTACAGCCGGAAAAATTTTATTGTCTAATAAACAGATCAACAATTAGTGGAGCAATTAAACTGAGAAGAAAACAGGGTTTATTATCGGGACACCGCCGCTGGGCTTGGTGGTGACACCTTTGGAGAAAGAGTGTGTGTGTGTGTGTGTGTGTGTGTGTGTGTCTCACCTGTCATTTACCTTCGGTGAAGTGGGGCTGTGATGATTCACTGATGCAGAAATGCCACCATGGGAAATTAACATAATGTAGTCCTTTCTAATGGATAGAGGGAGAAAGAGAGAGAGAGAGAGAGAGAGAGATATTGATCATTGTTTACATAATGAGCCAATAAAATCATATAAATCTCTGCTCAGCAGCTGTTTTGAGGTTTTATCTCTTCTCCGGTTTCTGGACAGTCCCTCTAATGAAGTAGTTCACTCTGTTTTTGGAACAGGGGCACCCTAAGGTCACCATGTCCATCAGTGAGAGGGGTGTAAACCCCTCAGGATGGGGTTCTGCCGTTCTCTTGGCTGCTTTGGGACAGCCATCGTCACGCAGATCTAATCCACTGGCTGCAGTCAGATCTTCACAGCAATGGCAATGTTCTCACGTTTAAAGTCTTTCCAGAAAAGGGGACCTGTTTACACACTTGAGCAGGTGTCCGTAAAGTTTTGACCACGATAGTTTGGGTCTGAATAGTGACAGATACTCTTCACAGTGCGCGACACAACCTACATCATCATCATCATCATTATTATAATATTAATATTCTTCTTTTTCTTTCAGCAACTCTCGTTTAGGGGTCGCCACAGCGATTCATTCGTTTCCATTTCTTCCTGTCCTCTGCATCTTCTTGCTTCAAACCGACCACCTGCATGTCCTCTCTCTCCACGTCCATAAACCTCCTCTCTGGTCTTCCTCTTCTCCTCTTTCCTGGCAGCTCCATCTTCAACATCCTCCTCCTGATATAATCCTCGTCTCTCCTCTGGACACGTCCAAACCAACGCAACCTTGCTTCTCTAACTTTGTCTCCAAAACATCTCACCTGATCTGTCCCTCTAATATACTCATTTCTAATCCTGTCCATCCTTGTCACACCTCATGAAAATCTCAGTAATAATAATAATAATAATAATAATAATAGTGCACATAATGTGTTAAATTTATACTGTAATTATTTGAAAGTGCAAGTGACTATTCTTGTCAGTGCGAGGTCACAGCACAGCACACAGTGACCCACAACGCAATTGGACCTCTGCATTTAACCCATGCAAACACCGTGCAGCAGGGGGCAGCTATGAAAGCGCCCGGGGAGCAGTGACGGGGACGGTACCTTGCTCAAGGGTAACTCAGGGCAACCTACTGGTGAGGGAATCGAACCCACAATCTTCCGATCCTAGAAGATCAGAAGAGCCTATCCACTAGACCACCGCTGCCCAATTATTATATACATTATATAAAAAATATTAAATACATTTTCCATTTGGAAAATGCATATAATATTATAGATTTCATTATATATTATATATAATTTTTATAATTGTTGTTATTAAAGTATATTTACTATTTTGCTAAGAAACATGTTTTATTTATAATCTATTTAATTATAGTATAATATTTTTGGCCAAGCATCAACAAACGTGATGAAGTAAATTTCACTTCCCTGTTTGTCGCACAGTCATGAACCAGTCACAACATAACAGCGTTTAAATTAGCTTTATAAATAGGTTTTAAATAGCAAATTATCATCAAATGTGTTTAGCAATTTACAGCTAACACCATGCTAACTGTGTTTTATGTCCCAGGACAGACTCTTCAGCAAATACCATCAGGTTTCAGAGAATGAAGTGAAAGTGAAAGTGAAAAGTTTTCATTGTGAGTAAACAGCACAACACACAGTGAACCACAACGAAATGCATCCTCTGCAGTTAACCTACACACACCGTGCAGCAGGGGCCGGCTATTGAAAGCGCCCGGGGAGCAGTGACAGGGACGGTACCTTGCTCAAGGGTACCTCAGGGCAACCTACTGGTCTGGGATTCAAACCCATGACCTTCTGATCTGGGGGCAAACTCCCTTAACACTAGCGGTGTTCTAGGGGTGAGGGAGTCGCCCCTGCATTGGAAGATTGTGGGTTTGATTCCCTCACCAGTAGGTTGCCCTGAGGTGCCCTTGAGCAAGGTACCGTCCCTGTCACTGCTCCCTGGGTGCTTTCAATAGCTGCCCACTGCTGCATGCTTTGCATGAGTTAAATTCGGTCCGGTTTCGTTGTGGGTCACTGTGTGCTGTGCTGTCACCTCGCAATGACAAGGGTTGTCAAAAAACAAATAAATTAGATAAAATGAGTTGGATTAAAAAATATATATATATGTATATATATATAAAATGAAATAAAATTCCGCCAACAGTTATTGTTATGATTTGAATTTGATGCAAATTAATTTCGTCAATTGGTTTGTTTTGAGTGTAAAAACGTCCCGAGTCAGACTCTCACCTGGCAAATACAGTAAATTTGTGTAAATGTAATTCATTTAACTAATTACCCAAATGATCACGTGCTTTGTGTGATTACGGTTCAGTTCTGTTGCCACTATTTCGAACCCCTTTGTAACACTTTTGCTTTGATCTTTGTCTTCCACCCTCAACTGTAAAGTGTAACATTCAGATGCTCCCTAACTCAGCTTCACGCGTCTCCTCTTTCCCGGTTTTTTGTCCACACACACACACACACACACACACACACAGTGGGACATGTCGCCCTTCAGATCTGCAACAGTAAACCCTTCCTCCCAACCACACACACACACACACACACACACACACACACACAGAGATCATGCAGTACCTCCCACCAACCCCACCAATTTTCCGTTTTTAAAAAAGAAGCGCTAATTTGATGACGGTTCCTTAGAGACCCTATTGCTCTGCAGTTAATGCCTGTACCTACCCAAAACACACACACACACACACACACACACACACACACACACACAGGGCCAGATCATAGTCATGCAAGACCCTCGTGAAATTTGGAGGCTACAAACTCCCACAGAAGAACTGAGAAGTGACTTTAAATAAAACTTGTGGCTTATAGAAGTCAAAAACAGGCACAGTGTAAGAAATTCTAAGAAATTAAACAGTTTGCAACAAATTAATAGAATAGAATTTCTATATCGTCATTACACAAGTACAACACGATTACGGTTAGGAGCAGCGGTGGTCTAGTGTTCAGGGACTAGGCCTCAGGATCGGGAGGTCATGGGTTCGAATCCCAGGCCAGTAAATTTGCCTTTAGGTACCCTTGAGCAAGGTACCGTCCCCATCACTGCTTCCCGGGCGCTAGTTATGGCTCACTGCTGGACAGTGTGTGTGTGTGTTATATAGAGAGGATGTATCTGGTTGTGGTTCACTGTGTTCACAAGGACAAATAGTCACTTACACTTTCACCAATAATTAGTAAATAATATGCAGATCACGTCCGTTAAAGTGCTTTAAGCGCAGCTTTAAAAAGCAAAACACAAAAAGGAGAACGAGCAGCTGCAGAGTTCGGACAAAGTTTACCTAAAGCAGGGGAAAGTGGGAAAATGTTAATAATGTTAATATTAATATGAATAATGATCATATTATTCATATTAGCAGGTGAGGAAAGTCAGAACAGACAGAAAATAAATAGCAGATAAAGAGTAACTTTACAAATATCTTCATTATTACCAAAATAAAGAGTCCTCACTCATTATATTTATTAAGCAAATTTACCTTCATCGTGCACGTTTAATAGTTTTTTAATAGTTTTTTTTTATTCTATAAAATGGACTGGCAAAATAATTCAATAAATATAGACTGGCAATAAAATAAAATAAATTTAAGCTAAAAAAAAAAAGCTAAAATTAAATCAAATGAAACTGACTGGCAAAATAATTTAAATAAAAAATAAAGTTGGTCAAATAATAAACTAACTAAAAATAAAAACAGGCAAAATAAATGCATTCAACTGACTGAGTAAACTAAAATAATATAGACCGGCGAAATAAATCAAATAAGCTGGGATAATAAAAGATGAAATAATGAAATAAAATGAATATCCTTTTTCTTTAAGTCAGTCCTTCAAGGCTCCCTTACTCGAAACAACGCTTGTTTTCGTTTTTGAACGGGTTGTGGGAGTTTGTGGTCGCTCCCTCCGCCCCGCCTCGCCCCTCCCCCTCCAGCAGCGCTCCTGTTTCACTGAAAGATGGCGGCGGCTCGGCTCGGCGGCTGCGCTGCTCCGGGCTCCTCCGCGCTGCTGTCCGCCTTCCTCCCGGTCCTCTTGCGCGCTCTCGACTCCGCCGAATCGACCCCAAATCCCGGTGAGTTGCGATTGGGACGCGGCTAATGTTGAAAATGCGCTTTTTTGGTGGCTTGTTTATTATTATTTTCTATGGAGGAGGAGGGGGAGAGTGAGGCTCCGTCCCGACTCGACCTGGAGCGCCGCCAGGGGGCGCAGTCAGCGGGCGGCGCGGGGTGAGCGAGCCGGGGCCCGCGTCGCCTCGGTCGGCTTGGCGCCGCGCCGCGCCCGGGGAGCACTGAGGGCGGGCGGGGGTGGATGCAGGAAGCCGAGGTGGGCGGATTTTGGGGTGGTCTGTGACATGAGTTCTCACTTTAATAATCACTAGGGAGCAAATCTGGGCATTTTTCCGCGCTTAGGCTGAGATTTGAGGCCGCTAAAAATGGGAGAAGGGGGGAGAGGAGGGAGGAGGAGGAACGGGGATGTTTTCGTCCTTAAAAAACACCTCCAGCGTCCGCGAAAGGGGCTCTTTAGCTTCTTCAAATGCGCCTCATGTTTCAGAGGGGGGTCGACGAGGGGACGAGTGGGTAAATGTGGGCGAAAAGGGGGCGAGAAAAGCAGAAATCCTGGTCGCTCTCGGCGCGTCGGGCTCGCATTGTGTCCGTCCGCAGGCCGCGGCGCTCTCTGTGGGAGCTCGGCTAATGCTAACGCTAATGCTAACGGACGAAAATAAAACCGTTTTGCTTTGCGCCTTTTCCCGCAAAACACACATTTAACCCCGTTCTATCACTCCTTCACCATTTACACATGCCCCCGGACATCCATGCCCCTCACCTCCCTCCTAAAGCCCCGTTTTCCGTTTGTTTTTCTCCTGTTCTTTTCGCTGCTCGTATGCTAAGCTAACGCAAACCTCGCGGGAAGCTCAGAAACGGCTAGACCCGTGTTTCATTTCCACAGAAAACACGTTTTTAAAGTCTCCCAACGCCTGTAGATGATGATAAATCACGCAAATCACCCCGAAAAGCACTGGCCGACCTCCTGCCTCTGAGTTTGTGGTCTGTGCCTCGCGTTTCTTAGCATTTTTCACCCTTTTGCTGCACTTTTTGGGATATTTCTGTTTAAAAAAGGCCCTGTTTGACTGAAAGTGGCTCCTAATAACAGGAGAATGACCCCTGACCCCGTCCGGTGTGGCGTTAACTTGAGATTTGCTTTAAACAAGACTAAATTGAACTTATCCGTGCAAGTTTCCCAGTCGTGCTGGTGTGCTTTCTGCAGAAATCAGCCTGAAAAGGGCAGGTTTTGTGGTCACAGTGGCTTAAAAGTAGTTTAATTTGAAGCCTAATAGAGGAAAAATGCCATTTGCCCTCTTTAATACGGTGTTAAGTTGAGACTTGCTTGAAAAACGGAGTAAATAAAGCACATTTGCGTGTATTTATATCAGAGATTTGATTCAAACCAGCCTGAAAATGACCTTGTTTTGGTGGGAGTTGTGAGAAAGTGGGTCAGTGTGAACACCAATACAGAGAAATGACGTTCACCCCCTTCAGCGGGGGTGAAAAGGTGAGGTTTGCTTTAGAAATGAGTAAATCCAGCCTTTAATTGTGAGTTTAATTCTTTGCTTTGGTTTGATTGGCTCGTTGATCTCGCGGAAGCAGTTTTGCTGTCTGTGTTTTGAGTGTTTGTTTACAAACACGGTGTGTTTATTTTCCCACTCCGATATCATCCAATCAGGTTTAGGACTGAACACACACACTCTCTTGTTTCTTGTCGTGAAGCTGTCGATCACGGTCTGCGCGTGTGTTGTTCCGACGTCCTCTCCAGCAGGAGCGTCCGCTCTGCTTGGAGTTCAGATTGATCCTTTTTTGTAGATATGACGTCTTCTTTTTGGCTCTTCAGGGGCAGGTTTGGTCCAGATCGTGTCATGGCGAGTGAGGTTTGAGGTTTTTGGTGTGAAATACTGTTAATGTTATGTATTTTTGTCCAGTAAACTGGAAGCTTTTTCCAAAAATCATATATAACCAGGGTTATCGTGTCTAGAACACACGCAAATCTAAATAATCTGCCATCCAAATCCTCAGGAAACTCCAGTATCCTTAGTTTTAAATTAGATTTTACAATCAAAGTGGGGGAGAGAGAGGTTTTTATATTTTACACTGGAAGTAGGTGAAATCAGTAAGGTGTTGTGGATCAAATGGCTTTTAAGAAGCGTGTTTTTGTCCAGAAGCTCACTTATAAACGAGCCCACTGACACTTGAAAACTTTTTTAAAACGTCAGACGACCTTAGTTGACACCAATTTCTGCAGAAAAGAGCGCTTCACGTACAATCGCCCTGATTGGTTTTGTTTGAATTCAGCTTTTTTAAAAATAAAAGGCAGGATTTTGTTAAAAATGCATCTTGTTTATGTTCAAAAGAGCGTTTTTGGCTCCATGTTTTATTTCGTGCAGCGCATTTTACTTTTTTGACCAATCAGAGTTGCCTGTGTTTCGAATCCTTACGATAGAACGCTTTATGCTCCAGTTTTTAAGAGCTTCCACTTCATTTTGACGGAGGTGATGAAGTGATAACACCTCATAACCTCGCTGTTTTGCAGCCCGTCCTCCACTTTGCCTCGCTGATTCGTGTGTGTTTGCGTATGGTTAAAGGACAGCGTTCGAGGGACGGATCAGGGCTCCAGATGGCGACTGAGGGTGTCGTCAGTGTGATTGGATTTTTTTGGATTATTTGTCGTTTCTTCACCAATGGGGGCTGCCTCTCATCGTCCAAGAAAACTTCAAATAAAGATTTAAAAAGGCAGCACGAGCGGCAGCTTCTAACTGTGCAGTCAAAGCGCGTCCCGATTCAGATCGGGCTGTTTTGGGTCACGTTTGAAACGCATGTAAAATTTGGCGATTTCATCAGTATTTCGTTGGAAACTCTTCCCGCTATCTAGCAACCTGTTTCGGGGGTTATTTTAAAAAAAGAAGAGTTATTAACAGCCAATCATAACGCAGCGTCTTTATCTTGTGCTTGAAAACACCTGAAAGACAGTTCAGATCAGTGTGTTTACAGAACTTCACCTCTTCTCACAATGGAGAAAGAAAAGGCAGTGTGACATCAAAATGTGCTGAGCAAGCTTTTTTTTTTCTTCTCTTTTTTCTCATTTGGTGAAGTGATGGAGATTAAAGGCCTAAAAAGAGAACCGAGTGCGTGAATACTTTGGGCCAGCGGCCCCTGAAGTGTGTTTTGATTTGGAGCCCTGCAGGTTTGTTGTCAGTAAGATGAAGAAGGGAAACGGGTGTGGAGGCATCTGCCTCTCCTGCCGTTCGGTTTCGTCCATGCACCGGTGTCCAGGAGGCGTGTCTCCTTTCAGTCTGTTGACACACCTGTCTGAATTTGCATTAGCAGGAAAGAAAAGGTGTAGATGTTTACAGAAGTGCTTTCTCTCCCCGAGGTAGAAAGCAGGGCTTTTGGAGTCGCTCTCCGCGTTCCTCTTCATTTTTAGATTTATTTAGCAGTAATTAGCCCGACTTCAGCTTTCCCCCAAGGTCCTCTCTTGCAGCTTCTCTCAAAGTGGCCAAAATGTAGTCAAAAGTTCACCAATTCAATCAATAACGTCGTCCGAGGTCCACAAGCATGTGTTGCCGGTGTGAGGATTTCTTTGGGAAAAGTAGGGACCGTTTCTCCCACCGTTTTAGTGCCGTTATTTTTAATATTTTTGAGGATATTAGTGCCATTCTTACTTTGTTTAGCGTGTTTTGGAGAACATCCCCAGCATGTTTACCTGTTGAACGTCTGTATGAAAAAGCACAGGTTTTGGAACACTATCAACAGGAAATGCAGCATCGGATAAAGAGAGGGAAAGAGTGACCTCTCACCTAAAATACTCCCGATTTTAAAACGTCAGGCTGGTGTTTGGTGTTTTTTTTTAACCCTGGATCGGGTTCAACCAAAGCTCAGTTCTTCAGTATCTGTTCTGGAACTGAAATCTCTCGGATCTTTTACCTCTGTTACTACGAACAGGGTTGGAGGTGAAATGGTCAACCTTAAATCAATACTTCAGGATAGTTTCATGATTTTTATTTCTGATAAATTTGAGAAGGAACGGCCGGGAATATGAATACGGTGTTTTTCATCAGCGTCTCTCGCTGCACGGCAATAAATGGAGTAAACGAGATCAGTTCTTTTAAAAAGCGTGCAGCCGGGTGTCATAAATGTAGAATATCGCATTAAACGTTGCTTTGATTCGGTCGGGTGTGATTAGTCCGCTCTCAAAGGCTGTGTTTTGAAAGAGAAAGCGTTTGGCTGCTTGATGGAAAACACAAACAATACAAAAAAAAATATATACAAAGACCTTTTCACAGAAGTACAACTACGCTGTTTGGGGGAACTTTGACGTCGGTCCGTGTCGGAAGGGGAGGGTGTTTTGGCAAAAATCTCAACTCAAGGAAATTTGAGTTCACGCCGTGATTTAGATTTTCGGACGTGCAGCATCTCACCGAGAGCCTTAACGCAAAGCCGCTTAAACAGAGCGAATGTTGCTCGCGTTATTAAAAACAATTTTTTGTCCTGCCATTACGGGCGATATCACAAAAAACTTTAGAGATTGTTGATGCGATTGATCACAACAGCGGCAAATATGGTCAAATCGCTTGGCCAAAAGTCTTAAGTACCCAGAAGTGTACGGTGTAAGAAGTAGGCAACTCTAAATATGGCCATGAAGCACATTTTAAGCCGTATATAAAACCTGAAAACTTGATACACAAAATGTACTGCATGCACTTGATTGCATTAATAATCTGCATCTGATCTTAAGCCTCTTTAAAATTGACGAATCGCTAATTTCTGTCTGTTTATCTCTGTGTGCAGGGTTTTGCAGCGGCTGAGGAGCATTTTGGCATCAAGTCGTTGCCCATCGAGTGCAAGATCTGTTCTGGACGACTGGTTGGGTGGGAAAGGTGCAGAAGAGGGACGAGGACGAGGAAAGAGAAGGAAGGAAGAAAGGAGCACTGCTGGATGAAGTCCATGTTATCCTAATAGTTTGTTTTTTTTTTTTGGTCACTATGAACTCAGAAGGAGTTGCTTTCTCACTTGGATAATCCTAAAGGGCGTTTCTTTCATTGACGTTCCTCGGAAATTATCCGGGACTCCTGCCGTTTCCGGGCTTTCGCTTCTTTGCTCTGGTGCCGCCCAGCGTGGAGGGAGGGGAGGTCGACGGGCCGGCAGGATTCGCGTTCGGGTCGGGGGGGTTGGTGGGGGGAGGGGGGGAGCTTATGCTATGGTGATCAGCCCCCTCCCTCATTGCTTCTGCTCAGGCTTTGAGAGACTTTCCACGCGGCCCAGGGACAAAGGATAGCCTCCTAGGACCGCTGCGGAGGAGGAGAAGGGGTGAGGAACAGGTGGCTCCAGGGCTGAGGCCTCTGGGAGCTTCCTGTGCATCTTTCTGCGCGGGTTTTTCGGGAGTTGGCGAGACCCAACGCAGCCATGGTGAAGCTCGCCAATCCGCTGTACACCTCCTGGATCTTGGAGGCCATCAGGAAGATCAAGAAGCAGAAGCAGAGGCCCTCGGAGGAGCGTATCAGCAATGCGGTGTCTATGTCGCACGGCCTGGACCGCAAAACGGTCTTGGAGCACCTTGAGCTCAGCGTCAAGGATGGGTCCATCCTCAAGGTCACCAACAAAGGCCTCAATTCTTACAAGGATCCAGACAATCCAGGTCGCCTGGCACTTCCAAAGGCGCGAGGAGGAAGTGGTGGTGGAGGTGGAGGAGGAGGAGGTGGTGGTGGTGGTGGTGGTGGAGGAAATGGTGGCGGAGGTGGCGGTGGCGGTGGCGGCGGCGGAGCAGGAGGTGGAACAGGAGGCGGGAACAGCAGCACTTCCAGCTCCTCCAAAAAACCAGGCCTGGATTGGAACAAGCTGATCAAACGTGCCCTGGACGGACTGCACGAGGCCGGGGGCTCGTCCCTGAAGAGCATCGAGCGCTTCCTGAAGTGCCAGGCCGACGTGGCCTGCTACCTTTCCGGCAGCGGCTCCATGGGGCCCGGTCTGTTCCACCAGCAGCTCAGACTGGCGCTGAAGCGGGCTGTAGGGCACGGACGAGTGGTCAAGCAGGGCCCACTCTTCAAGCTGGTCAGCCGAAGCTCCCAGAGCGACGGCACGGGCTGCGTCTCGCTGGAGGCACTGCCCCCCGTCCGCCTGCTGCCACACGAGAAGGACCGGGTAAGGGATTAAAAAAAATAGTGTGGGCCAGGGGTCAGACTCTGGAGCCACCAGCCCAGATTATTATTTTTTTTTTTGTTAGTTATTTTGCTAAACGGTCATGTTTGAAGTGATGCTGTGACAAAGTCATATTTTAGTTGACAGAAGTCACAAACCACGTCTACGTCCTGGTTCCTTTACTGGTAGTTCGAGTAATCGAGTTTCCGACTCGCGTTCTAGGTAAACCACCCCATAGATACGCCCGAGAAAAAGAAAAGCTGCAGAGGAAAACGGAGCGCAACGAGCTATAGCTTCACATTAAATTTTATAGACCGTGTGGTCTGGTTTTTTTTGGTCACAGACCCAAATCTCTCATCTTTGTTTTTGTGTGGGTCTTGGTGTTTGTATATTTGGGGCAGAAGGACCATAAAACACTCAAGAACAGTCGTGGGACTTTAAGGAAAACACATTTCTACGTGGTCTTTTCTTCCTCCAGTAAGAGTAATCCACTGATGTCTGGTGCAGGGAGTTTCTTTCATGCGGCGCAACAATCTGACATTGTTTACTCTGTTCAGCCTCGGAGCTCCAGCTCGAACCTAAAGCCGACGCCAAATGTGCCTTGGTGGATTGACGGACTGGGGAATTGTAGAAATGAGGTGTTTATGAAGATTGTGTATGTTTTGAAAGTGGGCTAAAATGGACTTATCAATATCAGCAGATGTTTGCTTGAAGAAATAACCGCCGCGTTGAGATTTGGTGTTCGGTAATCCATCTGTTGCGCTCTTCAGGTGATGCTGGAATACAGCTCCAAATTTTCAGGCTTATAGGTGTAAATCGGCGTTCTTCTCAGCTTATTTTTCCAATCCAGCTGGATGTCCAAACTTCTGCCCACAAATCCCACATCGACGCGTCCCTGCTCCCTTTCACGAGAAGCTCTGTTCAGTTAGTCTTCAACCACATGAAAGCGCAGGAGGCGGATGTAGCGCGGTGTCCTGCCTGAAACCCTCACACACACTTCTGCGCGGCCACCTCTCTGTTTCTTTTCCACTCGTTCTTCAGGCCTGCCTTCGACTTCCGCTTTTCGCCAGCCGCACGAAGGTGGAGTCTTGTGATAAACACGGGTGTTATTTGGTTTTAGGAGCTGAAATGAGCTAAACAGAACTTTAGGTCTCGACTGTATTTAGGTGGGGAAAACGGTGGGCAGACGCCGCGTCGACCTTTTGACTCGCCGTGGGACAGTCTTTCTGTTTAGGCCGAATGATTTGGAGAAAATTGCTTTCTTTCCAGTGTTGATACTGAGGTTTAAACTGGTTTACGCTTTGAGACGCGCCTTGATTTGGAACAGACTGACTTGGTTTCATGTTTGGGTGCTTTTGAAGGTTCTCCCGGCAGTTTATTAGCTCCTCTCGGGTCCAATTTATGCTCTTTTTGTTGAAGATTTGGTCCAAATAAAAAAAAAAATGGAGCTTCAGATTTAAAAATGATCTGTTTTCTTTGCCCCGCAGGTCGTTCTTAACGTAATTACTGTGAGGTTTTCTGAAAATGCGCCATCTAGCAAATGGAACTGAGCTACCAAGAACACTGACGTGTGAATTTTTCAGTGCTCCTTACGTTCTTCCGATCTTTTGAACCAGGAAAAGTGGTGGAAGGACTACAGCTTTGGGAACCGTGGACAGTGTAGTTTTTTTTTTGTATATTATAAATATCTCAGTAAACTGCTAGCAGGTGATCTTTTGCAGCTTCTGCAGAAAACAAGAAATAATCTGTTTTTTAAGTGAGATCTGGACATCGGTATCGCAATAATGCTTCTACTTTCACACAATTATCTGTGCTGTCCGTTTATAGGGGAACTAGGGTGGAAAAGCACACTGTTTATACCCCTTTTTTATGTTCTCATTAAATTACAGCAGTATCCGTATCAAAACCAGCTTGTTTGAGTAAACCTGGTTGGAAAGTGCTCGTGTATGCTGAATTATTTTTACTACGCCAGCATCATGGAGCGAGTTAAATGAAAAGGCTTTAAAATGCTTGAAATCAAAGCGATTCAGGGTCTCGAGTGATTAGACCGACGTCGGTAATTGGATGTTTATCCCATTGGACGAATCCTTTAAAGCACCCGAGCGATTGGTTGATTGAGGATCAATAGCCAGTTCCAGATGTGGCTGATGTCGGAGTGTTTTTTGTGAAGTTCTGATTCATGTCCACCTCGTGTGAACTTCGGTGTCGTGGTTCTTTCGGGTCGAAAAACAGGAAGAGGCGATTTTGGTGGGGTTTTATTTTGGGGGTGGATGGAAGCCGTATTAATGAGGCTGTGAAATGACGCCGAGGATGTGGGGCTTTTTCACTTTTACGGTGGAGGAGTTCTCCGTGGTGGCGAGGCTGCGGCGCTAAAAGGATGGTGGGCGGCTGCCAGCACTGTTTTCCCAACTCCAGCTGAAACACTGGAGGGCTGGAGTGTGGAGGGAGGGAGGGAGCGAGTGAGGGAAGAGGTGAAAGGAGAGAGATGGTTGGGGAGGGAGGTCACATGATTTCTCACATCCTGCCGAAGCTGGCCACCAGCTGCAGGACTGCTCGCTGTCTGTGTGTGTGTGTGTGTGTGTGGGGGCAGAAAGGAGAGGGAGAACGAGACAATGTCGGAGTTAGAAGAAGGGATCAGGATGGGGTGTGTGTGTGTGTGTGTGTGTGTCATTGAGCTGCGTTCAGCATATGGCGCCTGTAAGACTTCGTGTTCACTCACAGTTATGGCTGCAGCTAACGACTAATTTGATATTTAGATTTTTTTAAATCGATTAGTCGGTTGTTTTAAATGAAGAGAAAGTAACACAGCTCCTAATAGCGTTAGTTTTAAACAGGAAAATAAACCTTTTCAGAAATCTATGGGGCCTTTAAGACATTCTGTAAATTGGATTAATTGTTTATTATAAATACAATAACTAAACTGACAAATCATTTGTGTTTTTTTATTTATTTATTTTTTTATGGTTAAAATCCTTTAAAACACATTCAGTAGCTTCCTAATAATATTTATAGTGAAACGTCGACAGTTTCAGCATCACTCTCGCTGGGTCTCCTGCAGCCCAGAACTACGATTCCCATGAGCACTTGCGGCAGACAGCAGAGTCTCATCTTCCGAAGTTTGGTCCTAAAAAATGAGGCCGATTGATACGACCGTCCATTTCATGATGCTGATCCACAACATTTTAACCAACTAATCAGTTCTTCTTCTTTCAGTTGCTCCCGTTTAGGGGTCACCGCAGCTGCCTCCATTTCTTCCTGTCCTCTGCATCTTCCTCGTTTATACTAACTCCCTGCATGTCCTCTCTCACCACGTCCATAAACCTCCTCTCTGGTCTTCCTCTTTGGTCTTTCGTGGCAGCTCCATCTTCAACATCCTCCTCCCGATATAATCCTCGTCTCTCCTCTGGACACGTCCAAACCAACGCAGCCTTGCTTCTCTAACTTTGTCTCCAAAACGTCCAACCGGAGCTGTCCCTCTAATATCCTCGTTTGTAATCCTGTCCATCCTCAATGGTCAAAAAATGGCGAATAAATTTGAAAGGGCCTTCACTTTGGGTAAAAATACCACGTTACCTTGCTAACAGCTTTTAACAGACATTCAACAGCACCTTGCGTAAATGTATTCCGATGTTTTATTTATAGAAATGCCGATTTCAACGAGTTGTTTGACGTTTTCTTTTCCTCCGAACTTTAAATGCAAATGTTCAGAACACTTGTGATGTTTCCAAAGGGGATCATTAATAATGATCAGTGTTATTTTGTGCTTTCCCTCAAAGCGTGTTGAGGGCGCCTCACGTGGCCCGCAGCTCGGTCGCAGCGTGTGATTTAAGGAGACCTTGCCGTCGGCCAGGACTAAAAGGAGAGAGAAAAATAAGACTAATCAAAAAAGAAAGGAAGACCGGAAGAAGGGAGTGTTTTCTTTAAGGCAAAGCAGGCTGCAATCCATGGCAGTGAATTTCAGTTTTTTAGTTATTCCGTGTGCTCGGCTTTTATTTAGATGTTTATTTTTGTGGTGGCAACGACGACGGCAACTTTGGCTCTTGGCGCTGCCTCTGTTTTGCTGCGTTCAGCGATTTTTCACGTGGAGTCAGTCGCGTAGCGGAGGAGTAATCTGTGTCTCACGGTTTAGACCTCGTCTGCCACCTTCATAAATAATGCTTGGAGAATAGATTAAAGTAGTTCCACGAAGATGTTTTTCACTGTTCCGAATCTTAAGTTTCTTTTTTTAACCCGTGATACCTCAAACGAGATGGTTAAAGACTCACCGGTCTGTTTTAAACCCCATCCCTCATTTTTAGTGTCCCACTTCGTGCTGGGAGGGCAGCGAGACCGAGCAGGGTATGAAAACGTCCCAAATAAAACGGCAAGATTTCCATCAGCATAAGATTCGTAAGAAACCCGGGCGATCTGCCCCGCGATTTAACAGCCTCAGTGCTGGACTTCATAAATCAGCCTCGTGATGATACTTCGGGATGTTTAATCGTTTTTTGGGGATTAAAGAGGCCGCGAGTGTATAAATGCTGTTAATTAAAGCGAGTAAGTGATTTAATTGCTAAAAACGATCATGTAATGTTGAAGCAAACAACAGGACCGGTCACTTTTAAATAACAAAATCCGTAAAAACGCATTTGTGTGTTTAGTTTAGCAAACTTTCTGGTGCTGTTTAGGCAAACTTCTCAACTCCTTTTGGGTTTTGCGCCGAAAAACCTCCTTTTGGATCCAGGTGAGAGAACCCGGAGCCTCTAAACATGAAAACGCAGAAACGATGAGTGGGTGTTGTCGTGAAATGGGATAAAATGAGGGTTCAAGTAAAAGAACGAATGCTCCACGCTAGTATTGAGACCAAAAAAAATCAGCATTTTATGGCACTAACGTGCTCTTTCTCGTTGGCCCAGTTCAGAGAGAAAGAGAAAGAAGGCGCTGACGACAGGAGAGCGGTACGCGCCCACCCCTGTGACCCGATGAACGGCGGCCCTGCCTCGCGCTCGGCTCGCTAAAAGCAAAACAAACACCCAATCACGCTCGCGTACCAGACGCACTCTTATCATGTCAGATCTGCCGTGTTGAGGGACCAGGACCCGGGATCGGGTGGTCAGGGGCTCGAATCCCAGACCGGAGGGTTACCCTGAGGTACCCTTGAGCAAGGTACAGTCTCAACACTGCTCCCCGTGTGCTTTATTGCTTTCCACCTGCCATAGAAAAGCTGTAGTGCCATATGCAGTGAGCGTTTCAGCACATCGTTGATGTGGAACGGTGCAAAAACCAAGTATCACCTCTGTGGGTGTGGTGCGCGCAGCAGTTTTAAGAAACTGCACAAACAACGGTGTTTGTTCGGGGGCAGGATTTAGCAACAGTTCAGCATAAAACCAAAGTTTACATCATTTCTATCTTGTCCCGAGCGCAGTCAGGATGTGGCGCCTGATGTTTTGTTTTGCGTTGGGACGAAGAGGTGGGGTGCTGATGTTTTTGTTAAAAGGAGTGAATAACACACACAGAGCTGCTTGATTAATCAGGGTGCAGGTTTTAACATCGAGTGATTCTAAAAATAAAAGCTGTGTTTAAAGCTGCTTGTAACTAATAGTACTTGAGTAGAAGTACGCACTCATTGAGTAAATTATACAAGGCCTAATATCCTCCATTAGTGGTGCTCGATGCTTATGGACCTTAATCCGAGTCTCACTTTCCCAAGAATTATGATTCTGACTTCATCTCGATAAACTCCATCACTATCCTTATATCCTTAAATTGGATATAAAAATTCATTTCATCACAAAGCAAGCTGAAGGAGTCCCGCTTGACCACACTGAATGAAGTGCCGAGTGCTAAAATGTTGACGATCTTGTGTTCGTTTGGTTTTTTTTTTTTGCCACAGTCTTCTCTTCAGACTTCTCCGACACCACAATAAATGAATTTTCACGACACGTATCGAGATTATTTCTGCCACCCTTCTAAGCCAGCGGCGGTTCAGTGTTGAGGGCCTCGGCCCCAGGGTCGGAAAGTCATGGCTTCGTGTCCCGGGCCACTAGGTTGCCCGTTACCGTCCCCATCGCTGCTCCCCGGGCGCTGAATACGGGTGGCCCTGCTGCACTGTGTGTTTTACCGTGCGCTGTGTTTCATGCTGACAGTCACTTTCACTTTCCCACATTCATCAGCTGTAACCCCTTTGATTGAGTGCGAGGTACCGGCGAGGTTTGCACAGGAAAGGTTTCTGTAAATACTGTCGCATCAAAAAAAAAGAGAGAGAGTAAATGAATGAAGGAATGCCCTGCTTGCCTCTTGACCGCTCTCAAGCGTTTGGAACAAGTGGGCGGGGGGAGGAAAGCCCAAAACAAATGGATAAGCGCCGGCTTTGACCCCGCCGCGGCGCCCGGAGATTTGTGTACTCGAGCCAAATTACTGCGTCACACTTCTCCATTCAAACCCGATCCGGCTCACACGCTCCATCTCTGATAGGGGGTCACTGCCGGGGCAAGTACGGGGGGGGGGAGGCCCCCCGAGTCAAACGGCGGTCACCGATACACGGGTAGGAAATCTCTTTGCTTTTTGTGGGGGAGCAGCCGTGTGGGAGACACGTTACGACGGTTCTGCTAATGATGTAAGAATTAACGTCAGCAGCAGTTGTAACCCCGCCGTTGCCCTTTCACAGCTGCAGACTCTCGGGGGTCGCAAACGCAGTTCCCGAGGCCACGTCGTCCGGGTCAACCTGTGGACGTTATTCGTTTACAGCCTGCAGGGCAGT
Source organism: Hepsetus odoe (assembly GCA_017165825.1). NCBI lineage: Eukaryota > Metazoa > Chordata > Actinopteri > Characiformes > Hepsetidae > Hepsetus > Hepsetus odoe. Next base: position 266,047 of record JABMDN010000566.1, on the reverse strand, counting down.
GCCGCATGCAGCCTTGCGTTATATCGCCGAGCGCGTTGGATTTAGTTCAGTATCGAGACATTTTCCAAAACGCAAGGCAAGAAGCTGCATCAGACGTCAAAATCAGCAGAATTAGACCGCGCGTTCCTGGTCCTGCAGTGTCGGCGAGAGTTCACACGGTTTCCTTTGAAGTGAACGGCCGTGCAGGATTATGACTTTAATCTGAACTAGATCAGTTTAACGCAACAATACTTGGTTGTTTTTTTCAGCACTTCTCTGTTGCGGTGCTGCGACCCGGAAGGAGCAGAGTTTGACCCCCCTGCTTCTGAAACAACGCTGATGTTTTTAAACTCTGGATTAAGAGGCCTTCGAACGCCACGTTACCCATAACGATAGTCAACCTACAGTTAGTGTCTAAGGGGCAGAAGATCTGGATGATTACTAGCGGCAGATGTTGTTCTTCAGCGTCAGATTGCCGCCGTTAGCAGGGCTGATATTTTGGCAACACCTTTTTTTGGCACCACCGTCCATTGCTTTGTTTGTCCCTTCAGAGACGGAAGGGTTTGTGAAGACTGTGACGTTGTGCCGCTACTCTGTGGGTGAGACACCCACACTTCCTGTTGAAACGCTCAAATCTGGCAGAACACCCAGTTCTAGATAGGCACATTTTTATAGATGCTTAGATTGTAAATTACTGTAAGTTATCTGCTCATTGCTGGAGCCACAGCAGATGTTCTCATTCCGTTCCGATTGGATACCGAAACGGTTAAACTTTCTTTACGGTCGCTTATGTTCAGAGTAAGTTTTAACGTTCAGGGTCTTGTGACCGTGCTAGAACCCTTTATACCACTTTTAACAGCGGCTAAATGAAACACGGTGTCCACGTAATCATGCGTTGAACCATCTGTGTATTTAAAATGACTTCACACGGATTTATATCAGCTTTGCCTTTACTATGATACATTTTAGAATCTTTTCTTAGAACGTAGTAAATACTGTAACATGCAGCTTCTTTTAAGCCCAGAGTCATTTATACTACTGCTGTTGGTTTTTAATACTGCTATTAATGATCCATCTATTAGTTATTAACTATCTTTGCTATTCCATGAAGTTCAGCCTAGATTTCATTGATTCTGTACCTCCGCTGTGCTCATTGACGACCGTTCAAATCCGATCTGGTTAATTAATTTTATTATTTGTGCCGGTCTGCTCTGCATGATCATGAATGGCTGTTTAGAATATTTGCTGTGAAATGTTGTTGGGCTTTTAAGTAGCTTCTTTTCATTAGAAATATATGAAATCGAGAATGTATCAGACCGCAGAAACCTGTCTTGGACCCTGATTGGTCAGGGTGCACTCATCCCAGCGCCAGAGTCCCGCAACAGCGAATCGGTTCCTTTCGGTATCCTTTGGAGCAATTGAATCAAAACCTACATTTACTCCGTACCTGAACAGACAGTGCACAAATTTCAGTCGGAGTTGAAGATGCTACGGTTCATGCTGGGAGTGATGAGAACGACAGGATTAGGAACGAGGGACTGCTCAGGTTGGATGAGTGGGAGAGCAGGCGAGCGAGACCGTTGGCTTGGACACGTCCAGAGGAGGGACGAGGTGTATATCGGGGGAAGGATGTGAAGGATTGAGCTGCCAGGCCAAAGGAGAAGAGTGTGGGGTTTTCTTCTTTTTTTTTTTTTTTGTGAGCGAGGACACGCAGGCGTATGAAAGAGGAAGACGCAGAGGACGGGAAGAAAAGGAGACGGGTGATCCGCTGGGGAGGAAAGGAACAGCTGAAAAGAGGAGGACCGTGATTTATTTGAAGCGAGAATCATCACTTTCAGGACCCAATATCGTGAAAACGACTAAATCGTAAAACTATTGTAAATGGGTTTAATTTAGATTTTTGTCGGCGCTGCACCGTTAACGGGCGTCCCTCGGGTCTCGTTAGCTCTCTAATTGCTGATGCCGGCCGTCCAGCAGCTCCCAACCTGCAGGCGCTCCTGTTTTCGTCCTCTTCCCTCTCTGACTGAAGGTGAAGCAGGGAGGGGCTTAAAGGGAACCGACTGCAGCGCGGCTCGGCGCATTGCTGAGACGCCCCGCGCAAAAACCTCAGACCTGCTACGCGGCGGTCGTTTGGGGGTCATGTTGAAATGGAATCGGCCCGAGGTCGCCCGAATGCCAGCCGCTCCCTCGTGTTTTTATAGCACCTTTTCGGAGATTGCCGCCACCGAGGGTTGACATCAAGGGACGGCAGTGCAGAGGTTTATACCGGATATTAGTTTTTGCTCCCATTTATCTTTTCTTTTGGCTCGTCGGAAAACGTCAGCAGCCCTCGGCGTTGCGGCGGATGCACGGAGCACGCAGCTGGATGTTGAGCTTGTCCGTAATTGCTGACGTTATAAGCAGAACTATAACATAAATGTGAAACATCCTAAATGTATCAATCGGAAACAGATCACAAACACGGAAGTATATTTCACAGCGGTCGGCCGTAAAGCTCTGACCGGTGACGTGAAATTGATTAATGTATTTTTTTCGTTCGTTAAATTGGCATCTTTCAAGGGTGCGCTATTAGGCAGCGACAGTCGGTTCTTTATGGACGATAAATGGTCCAGTGTAAAGATCTGAGGTCAAATCATGTCCAACACTGGGACGCAGACCAAAAGAAGGACGATCGGTGATGGACAACCGAGCCTCTGAAACTGGTCCATCTGGTCCCACGCAGGATTAGGGCGGGGCAGCAAGACGGTTTTTATCGCTGACGTGATCAATTACAGTCGCGGTCTCTTCTGAGCGTGTCGTGATTTCGTCAGTAATGAAACTTTTCGTTGCAAGGAAAGCGCAGTCCTCCTGTTGGAGGGTTTTTTATTTGTTAAAAAAACTCTCTAAGGGCGTTTCAGCGGCTCAGACTGGTCCGACTCACTTTAATCGGCTGTGATCTGCTGTACGCTTTTGTTTGCTTGCTAACCCGATTGCCTAAAATGGGGGGGATATATATATACATACACACACACACACACACACACACACACACACACAGTACTGTGCAAAAGTTTTAGGCAGGTGTGGAAAAAATGCTTTCAGAAATATAAATAATGATTGTTTATTTTGATCAGTTTACAAAATGTGAGCGAACAAAAGAAAAATCTAAATCAGATCAATGTCTGGTGTTGCTACCGTTTGCCTTCAGACCAGCATCAGTTCTTCTAGGTACACTTGAAGAGAGTCAGGGATTCTGTAGGATTATAGTCGGTGTCTGATCAACCAGTTTGACCAAACAGGTACTGGTGATCATCAATGTCACACGGAGGAGAAACACAGTCATGTTTGGAACGGCCGACCGGCCGAGTTCCTTCAAACACTGTGCGAGTGTACCTAGAAGAACTGATGCTGTTTTGAAGGTAAAGGGTGGTCACACCAAATATTGATCTGATTTAGATTCTCTTTTGTTCATTCACTGCGTTTTGTTGATTGATGAGAATAAATGATCAACACTTCCATTTCTGAAAGCGTTCTGTTTACAGCGTTTTTTCACACCTGCCTCAAACTTTTGCACAGCACTGTATATTAAAATTTAAAAAATAATAACATTTCAGCGTATCGCCCTGCCCTACTCTGTGACACAAAAGTCCCCCCAAATGACAGCGGTTCTGATCGAAAGCTCTATTTTCTGTGTTTGGGCCGACTGACCGGTCAGAGAGCCAAAACCGACCCGTGTCCACCAATCAGACACACAACGGCGTCAGAACTGGACCGTGGTGCTGATCTAATGAATCTTTTATTTTTTCCCCCCAAGAGGACGTTCCTCTGAGGAAGGAAGGCAGTTTGTACGTCTACATCTTTAGGATTTATTTGAAAAGGCTGTTTATTTACAGCATTTTATTGAAAATGATCAAAATGTTTACGTTATTGATGACCAGTGTTTCCAGATTCTGACAATCACCCCGAAGGAGGCTATCACACACACACACACACACACACACCCCCACCCCGGGCAGACCTTTCTGTGAACCCGTGCCCTGTGACAAATATGACATGATGACACACACACACTCTCTCTCTCTTTCACACTCACACACACACCCACACACACACACACTCTCTCACTGGCTCATTACATCCTGATGTTTGCCGCGCAGGAGTCGCTCTGTTGTCTGAGAGAGGCAGAACGAGCAGCTACGTCTGCAAGACTCAAATCTCCGTCAGAATGAGCTACCGTTTAATGTGCCGTGTCCCACTTATCTTTCTCTCTCTCTCACACACACACACACACACAGGCGCTCTCTCTGAAGCCTTCAGGACCATAAACAGATTAGCACCCTTGTTTGTCAAGCCGTGAAACATTTGCGCTTTTCTGCGTTTTTAAAACCTCCAGTTTTGAATTTCCGGCGTGACGTGAAGCCTCGCGCTGACTTTCTGTGGATGAAGTCCAGCAGCGCTTCCATACAGAACCTCCTCGCTCCTCACTTCAGCGCTTTAACAGCAGCAGAGATTTTGTAGCCGACGCCGAAAAGGAGAAATTATGAAGAGCCGTTGCTTTTAGGCTCTTGGAACGTTTTCCACGATCCAGACGGCGTGACCTCTTGACCTTTTGGTGTGTAACGATGAGCAGGCTCTCGGCTTTGGTTCCGTTTTTAGATTCGAGAGATTCATTCAATAATATGAACTTCACAGCCGTCAGATTAAGATCGGTCAGGATCAACCGACGCTCCGGTTTAATCTCAGTCCTGTTTGAGGGATTGGCTTCTGTATGTTTAATAACGAGATTAAATGAGATTATAATTTAACCGCCTAATTCCGGAGACACCTGAACATCACGTAATAAAAGCAAGCACATTTTCGGTGGCCAAACCTGTCCGATATTTTAAACCATCGGTTACTTTCGACCGCCGCGTTATTCCTTGAAGTCTGTGAAGGCAAATTTTCCATTGCTTTTTGGATGTTTCCTGTTTTTTGAAAGTTTTTTTAAATTCCCTCTTAAGCTCAAGTCGATTTAAACTCATACGCAGCAGCGGCGGTGGCCTAGTGTTTAGGGAGTCGGCCTCAGGGTCGGAAGATTGAGGGTTCAAACCCCTCACCAGTAGGTTGCCCTGAGGTACCCTTGAGCAAGGTACCATCCTTGTCACTGCTCCCCGGGCGCTTTCATAGCTGCCCACTGCTGCACGGTGTTTGCATGGGTTAAATGCAGAGGTCCAGTTTTGTTGCGGTTCACTGTGTGCTGTGCTGTGACCTCGCAATGACAAGAATAGTCACGTTCACCTAAAAGAAACGAAACAAAAAGACGAGGGAATTTAGCCGTTCCCTTTAGGTGCAGAGTTTGACGAAAGCCTGTGTTTACTCGTGGAAAAATACACTTTTTTTGAGCCGTCTGTCCATAAAAAGGAATCGTATCGTTGAACGCCTTTTCTAAACAAGTAAATAACCCCCCCCTTCCTTTGACGTAGCAGCGCGCTCGGGCCTGTGCCAGTGAACCCGGGCGCAGTGCCAAAGTGTAGCCCGTTGGTGGAAACACTGATGCCGTCCTGCTGTGATGTATTTACAGAATCGCGATATTGAATTTTACCCTCGCGATCCGGGGCGGTCGCGGCTTTAGACCAGCGCACCGCCCGCCCCTGCTACGCCTCCTCCTCGGAGAAGACGTAGAAGTCTTGCAGCAGAGGAAGGAAGAAAGAGCTGCGGTTAAATGTGTAATTCACGGCTTCTCGAGCAGCGGCCGACGCCACACATGAAGAAAACCCTGCCGTTCAGATGAAGGGCTTTCCGAAGGCCCAGCCGAGAAAGGAAAAGGGCCTTAACCTCCCGCGTGCGGCTCGCTGTGAGTAAAGCTGCAGAAGAAGCCGTGCGAGGTTTTGCGTCTTCCCTGCACACGTGTCCGTTTTCCCTTGTAGTTTGTACAGCCTCGAAGCCTGGGATCAGATTGGTGCGTGTTGCAGTTGAACAATTCGTAAGGGTGCCTTTTTCTTTTTCTATCCAGAATGAGCAAGTGTGGTGAAAGAGTTTCATTAGATTTAATAAAGCATAAGAAACACACTCATTTTTTGCTGATTTAAAGAGAAGAGTTGAGAAGTTGATTTGTGACTGAGTAAAAGGGAAGGTTTACGGGACGGTAGTGAGACCAGCTATGTTGTTTGGGTTGGAGACGGTGGTGCTGATGAAAAGGCAGGAGGCGGAGCTGGAGGTGTCGGAGTTAAAGATGCTGAGATGTTCGTTGGGTGTGACGAGGATGGACAGGATTAGAAATGAGTGTATTAGAGGGACAGATCAGGTTAGATGTTTTGGAGACAAAGTTAGAGAAGCGAGGTTGCGTAGGTTTGGACGTGTCCAGAGGAGCGACGAGGAGGATGTTGAAGATGGAGCTGCCAGGACAGAGGAGAAGAGGAAGACCAAAGAGGAGGTTTATGAAGGTGGAAGATGCAGAAGACCGGAAGAAATGGAGATCTGCTGTGGCGACCCCTCAACAGGAGCAGCCAAAAGATGGATGAACTAAATTAACTAAGCCGTTTCCCCGTCGGTCAGCCCGATTGTGATTGGTGCGTGTCCAAACCCCGAAATCAGCCCGCATGATTTGATGTATTTGATCTAATTCATCAATCGCGATTGGGTTCACCGCTCACAATTTAGCCTCGTGCAGGATAACACAAACGATTATTGTCGTGTAGGTTGGAGTGTTCATCAGTCCTTCACCGACCAATGAAACGACCCGTCTCCACTTTCCATCTTCTCTGCTTGACCAGCGAGTTAAGCTCGTCTTTTCTTTCTGGTTTAAGCCGCTCCAAAAATAAAAAAAGGCCATAAATACGGAGTTTTTAGTTTTTTCGGAGTTTCCTAATCGCAGAGCTCTGTGGGATAAAGCTGAGCGTTCATCTCACATGCTTTACAAAAACTCCGAGCTAAAGCTAGAGCTGCTGTGATTGGTCGTCCTCGGCGGTAAAAATTTCATAGCGCTCTCGCTCATTTTCTGAGCCGCTTGTCCCGATTATGGGTCACGGGGGTTGCTGGAGTCTATCGAGGCATTACAGGGCAAGAGGCGGGGACACCCCGGACAGATCGGCGGCCCATCACGGGGCACACGCACTCACACCTAGGGGACAATTTAGCATCTCCTCCTGACGTCCTTGTCTTCTTTACAGAATCGGGGTCGATTCGTCCAAACGGAAATGCAGCTGTTCAGTTCTTCAGTAAACGAATGAATGGAGGACATCACTCTATCGCTCTGTCCTCCATCAGATCAGTCGACGGACCCCCAAACAGACCCTCTGTTTTCCCGGATCAGCTGTTGGGGCGAGATTTGTGAAAATTTGGGTTTTTAAGAAAGAAATCGCTCCTTTAATCTCAACTGAATGTTTTTAGCTGCTGATATTGGACACGTGTGGCTTCGCGTTGCTGTGTAGCCCCCTAACACCCCCCAGGAGAGTGTGTGTGTGTGTGTGGGGGGGGAGTGGGAGAGAAATGAACCTGATAAATCACTCTCTGTGGCCTGTCTCTTCTCTGCCTGAACCTGTTCAGCACTCAAACACGTGCATGCACACCTGCCCCCTGATTCGCCACCAACACACACACACACACACACACACACACACTTCTGTCCAACGACCTGGTGCACACACACACACACACTGCCTTTTGTCTCCTCCATGTCCAGACCTGTTTGCTAATGACTGTTGTCTGTAGCCAGACAAGAATGCCTCCACACAAACACACGACCCTACAGCTTAGGCCATCGCACACACACGCGCGCGCACACACTCTTATTTATTTGGGATGCGTCTCTTCACGACCAAAATAACTCAATACAAGTTTAAAATGTGCTGAATGATCCGGTTAATGTTAATCGGTGTCGACGTCTCGAAAGGTTAAGCCTGGACGCTGTACTGCGTAGCCGAACGTTTAGACCCTCTCGGTTTCAAAATAAACTGGATCACAGTGTTGAAACATGGGTTTAATTTCATGTTCCACTTTCTGACATGTTTGCCACTCACAAAACGGCATCTTTTCTTACGAAACGCACTTCAGTTTATGGACAGAAATCGCAGCTCGCATCAATGTTTTCCTGAAAATACGCCTTTCCACGGTGACCGCTTAAGCGTTTGGCATAAATTCTTAAATGCTTCAATGGAAGCTCTCGTATAAACTCTCCTGTTAAAGCCTGTTAGTGTGTCATTTATTTATTTTAACCCACCGCTGGCCTTTAAACCCGTCGACGAACTCTGTGCAAATTCGATTTTGTCATTTTCATGTTATTAGATCATGTTTTTGTATCAAGTGCAAAACCACTCGGTGCTGTGAAGGACCGAGTGTGCGAGCGTTATTGGGGTTGAGTTTTTATTCGCTAGAAGAAACACTGGACACGTGTTGGGAATTGCTTGATGCGGGACATTTTCTTGTAAGAATTAGAAAGAAAGTGGTCTAGGATTAATTTCAGCTTATTTAGACGATCGCCCTGCCGATGGCATGGTCTTCAGTGACCGCTGCATCGCCGAACGAGCTCCAGCAGGTGCTGCACGAAGCGGCGACCACGCTGTTAATACACTGGCCGTCTTTCAGACGCAGCGGCGTAGACCAACAGCACTGACGCTGGCTTGTGTTCGCTGATCTATTGACACACCGTGGTCTGTTTTAATGACCACAATGAGCCTGTTCAGCCTCTGACTGACTTTCTGTTCTCTCTCTCTTTCTTTCAGCCCGTGGCAGAGCCCATCCCCATCTGTAGTTTCTGTCTGGGGACCAAAGAGCAGAACCGGGACAAAAAGCCAGAGGAGCTCATCTCCTGCGCCGACTGTGGCAACAGCGGTGAGTTCATCCCAAGCTTCCATAAAACGCACTCACTGGTTCAGGAACATCTGCATGGTGCCTACACTGATGGGTCAAAATATCGTAAACAGATCCATCCCTCCACCGCCGACCTCTCAGCACAGCAGGGACACTCGTACCAGCCGCTAGAAAGGAGCATCGTACGATTTCTATATCGCATGCTATTATTTGTATTTATTTATTGCTTAATGTTTTCTTAATACAAAGGTTTTTTTTTTTTTTTCTTTTCAATTTTTCCACAAACAGTCTGTCTAGCGCTATAAACTCCACAAGGAGCTCTACATGGAAGCATTAGTGGATTCAGTTTGCAGAAGTGGCATTAAAGCTCTCAAAACTAACCTTTGCATGCTTTCTGTCTTTTCCGCGGAGTGATTTCTGCACTCTTTCTCACCTGGTGAGCGGCAGAGTGACGTCAGATTGAAACGTAAATGATCGCGCAGATTTGTTCCCGAACATGAACTCCAGAGTGAAAGGGCTTTTGGGGCTTTTTGGGAGTTACTCTTGAGTCGGTGGCTTGACTCCTTTTCTTCCTCCAGGCCACCCGTCCTGTCTGAAGTTTTCCCCGGAGCTGACGGCGCGGGTCAAGGCTCTGTGGTGGCAGTGCATCGAATGCAAAACCTGCAGCAGCTGCCAGGACCAGGGCAAAAATGCGGTACTTTTCCCTCATTGGTTGTTTCCTGCATGTGTGCCGTTGCGTTCTGTTACACAAAACCGTCTCCAGGCGGACGTTTGATAGGTTCAGCCGAGGGTGCTAACGTAAGCCAAACGTTTTGCGTACGCAGGAGAACATGTTGTTCTGTGACTCCTGTGATCGAGGTTTTCACATGGAGTGCTGTGACCCACCCCTGACGCGAATGCCAAAAGGTAAAGAAAGCGTTGCTTTGACTTTTTACACGTTTATTTATTCGGTATCTTATTCAGACATGAATGAAAATACCCGTCTGGCCGCCGTAACGAGTGGCTTTGTCGTTTTTGAAGGCTAGAAAGAGGTTTTCATCTGACGGTGATTACATGAAGGGCCGTGCTGACTGTTCTGTACGCTGTGTGCAGGATTTAAGCCACTAGAGCTCAGTAATTGAAAGATGCAGCCAGATCGCGCGCTGTGCCTTCAAGGCTGTAATAAGCGCTTCTCGTACGTAATCCATGGCGTGTAAAGGAATTTCTTTGTTCCTCCACAGGCATGTGGATCTGTCAGATCTGCAGTCCAAGGAAAAAGGGAAGAAAACTCTTGCATGAGAAAGCAGCACAAATCAAACGGCGGTACAACGCGCCGCTGGGACGACCGAAGGGCAGGTAACGGAAATCAGAAGTTCAACGATTAAGATCTCTTGCAGTTTCCGTGTTCCTTTCGCCAACAGATCCAACCCAAAAAAGCAGCGGTGCCTAGTGTTTAGGGACTGAACCGCAGGATCAGAAGGTCGTGGGTTCGGTTCCCAGACCTGTAGGTCACCCCGAGGTACTCTTTAGCCAGATACCGTCATAGTCAGCGCTCCCCGGGCGCTGGAAATGGCTGCCCCCTGCTGGACGGTGTGTGCTCGCAATGACGGATAGTCACTTTCACTTCACTTATGCCTGTTTTACAGGTGTAAATGATGATGATATTGGCCGTTTCTTAATAAACGCAATGAATTCAGTCGTTTAATTTCGGTTCATTAGTAAAGATTAAACTCCGAGACTTGGGGGAAACCTCAGCTTTTGTTCCGTCAATAAAAGTGAGACCGTATTGTCTTCAAATCTCGAAACACTTCAGCTTTGATCTTGATAAGTTAAAACATTGCCTGTAATTAAAAATAAATTTAAATCAGATCTTGGATGGATTTCGGAGCACTCTCGGAGGGTAAATGATGACATTTTATGAGACCGGTCAGTGGTGTTGCTTTACGGGCGATCCGATTGGTCCCACTTTTCGTTTAAAGAGTAGATTTACTCCGCGGGAAGTCCTGCGTTACTTATGCTGGCTCTTCAGAACCGCTTCGACTACGTTTTTAATTTTGTGTCCCCAGACCGGGTCGCCCTTTTAAGAAACTACGTGGAGGTGGCCGTGGCCGAAGGAGGCGGGGAGCTGGTGGCGCGGACCATCGTTCCCAAGGTTCCTCCTCCCCGCACTCCTCCTCCAGTTCATCGTGCGAAGGTTACCCCGGCGATGACCGGTTGCTGTTCTCAAACCGGGACGACGACTCTGCGCAGGGAGGCCTGCGGTTCAACAAGAAAACCAAGGGTCTGATCGACGCCCTCACAAAGTTCTTCACGCCTTCGCCGGACGGCCGGAAAGCCCGCGCCGAAGTGGTGGACTATTCACAGCAATACCGCATCCGCAAGAAGAGACGGGATCAGGACGGCAGGACAGGAGGTAAAGAGTTCGTGACCTTTCCACTTTCCCACAAATGTTTTCCGTCCAAAAAGCTTCCTTTTCGTAACGTGTTCATAAAGAGCGGTGTTTCTCAGAAACGGCAGAAGGAAGTGTTGGAGATCAGAGTGTTTTCTCTCGCTGGGTTTTACGTGCAGACAATCAGGAGTGCGGCGATGATTGGAGAGAGGACGAGGAGAAGCTGCCGGGACACGAGAACCTGACAGAAAAGGACGTGGAGCTTTTCAGACACATACAAGAACTGGCACTACAGGTATGGACTCGGATTTCACGGCACACGTGGTCGATGGAGTGGCGATTACAGATGGCGATATCACTCCGTCCTCGTCGCTCACAACACCAATCCCTGTAACTCTGCCGCCTCCAGCACCGCCGTCTCCAACCCGCATGACGATGCTGCACACCGTATCGTGCTTTAATCGTTATTGTGAGCGGCCTTTTCAAAGATAACCCTGGGATATTAGGCAGCGCAAATCTCCGGTCATCCGTCCGCTTAGAAAGTGACCAATCACGGCTCCGGGTCTGAAACCTGGGAAAGGCCTTTTTATTGATTGATTGATTTATTTATTTGTATCTTGATTTGTCATACATTGCTGATTTCACTGGTGCTACAAGCCAGTGATTTTCCCCCCCCAGGTCCTCCATCCGTATCACGTTTTCTTTTGTCCGCTTAGCGGAGACGGGGTCTAAATGAAACATTTTTTCCAGCTTTATTTTTTTCCCCCTGTGCTTAAAACTCTTTAAAAAAGAGTTTACAGCGAACGGATCGTAAGGGTCCAGTGGAACCTAGTCTAGCACGGACTCTTGCAATGTTGCTTTTCTCTGTTGTTCAAAGTTTCTCAGTGGTGTTCAGTGTTTTTACATTTAGTTTAATATTACGCTGCGTATTCTGCGTAACTATTTTTGTGCTTAACAATCTTCTAAAAAAATATTTACATGCAGTTCCCACAGTCTGGAGCGGATTAATCGTTTTTATATACAATCTTATGGGGAACCTTATTTGGAACAAACTGTCTAGTGTCGTTCCTGACCTTCAGACTTCATGCAGGGCTTCAGATGTGACCAACATGGTCCCCAAATCCAAGAAAAGCTCAAACGTGAAAAGGTAAGAAATGGCAGGGTTAAGGTTTGGCTTCGTCCAGTGCAGGGTTGCCAGATTGGGCCCTTCTGGGACACTGCGTGTGGTGGGTTTTTGGTTAACAGGCTAAACGATGATTAACAGCCGATCCATGTTAAGTTTTTTGTCGGGGTTTTATCTGACAGCTGTGTTCTCCCTGAAAGAGAACATTTTTATTTCTTTCTTTCTTAAAACTCATTTACCGCCGCGGACGTGTTTCGAGGGCCGAGAAGAGTCCGGCTTTCAGGCCGGCAGATTGATTTCAAAGGCGTCTAACGTCCCGCATCTTTGACAGGAAGTTTTTCATGGTGCGCTTTTTTCTTTTTTTCTTTTTGTTTCCACACGAGGACACGCGCGCATCTGCAGAGTTACCTGGAAGCGTGTCGAACGGTAGCGGCTTCTGTCTTGCCCGAAGCAATAAGTTTAACAGACGGAGCGCACGCAGAAATGAAACCCTGCGCAGCAGCTGGTGGACGGAAGCACTCGGTCAGTCTGACAACAGCGGGCGATGATGCACCGCCGAGGGTTCGGTGGAGGGTTTAACCCATTCTGCTCCGTCTCTCAGTCCCTTCCTTCTCCATTCGAAGAGAACGTTCGGCTGGACCGAACTGTTCGGCTGGGAAATGAATTCTTCCTGTAAAAACTCTGGAGTTAACAAACCGTTTTTAAAGGAAACGGTAAACGGGAATTTACACTTTCAATTACACTTTTTTTTTTTTTTTTTTTTTTACACTCACTCAATAGTAGGGAATAGACAGATGGCTTGTGCCTCCTTTTAAATGTGTTTTTATTCTAATTATGCCCTTTTAAAATATTAAGGCAGCACAATATTTTATCTGTTCATCATCACTGTCGTCACTGAGATCCCACACAAGGTCAAATTCAGTCCGTCTCTTTGAAAGTGTCCGTCGCAGCTCCGGTCCCAAGTTCTGCTGGGTGTTCTGACATGCTGAGGTGTTCGTTTCATCCGAAAAGTCAAATTATCTGGTCAGATCCGTAACCCTTAAAGGCCCCGATGCACCAGGGTGTTTTTGAACGACCGATATTCTACATTTCTATCTTTTTAAAAAAATCTTTTTTTTTTTTTTTAAATACCCTCACTGTTGTTTTGTGCATCAAAACTCCTCCAGAATTCACCTTTATTCTTGTTTCGGCTGCTCGCCACAGCGGATCATCTTACTCTCCCCACAACCTCCTCTTTGTCCTTCCTCTTCTCCTCTTTCCTTGCAGCTCCATCCTCAACATCCTCCTCCTGAAATGATCTTTCTCACCTCTGGACGTGTCCAAACCAGACGGTCTCACTTCTCTAACTGTGCCTCCAAGTCCTCCATTCTAATCCTGTTCATCCCAAAGCAAATCTCAGCAACCTTCAGACCTTCAGCTCCACCGTCTCCGACCTGTGTAACCTAGCTGATCTCAGTACAGTCCTGTAAACCTTTCACTCTTGCTGGTCCCCGTCTGATCTGGATGGTTGGTGTCCACCATATTGTGGTGATTTTTATTTTTATGTTTTCCTGCTCAAACACCTGGATGAAACGACAGGTAAATGGAGCAGGTTCGGGGTGGAGAATTACCAAACGGTGCCGAACATCAGGACGGGAACTGAGCACTTAGTGCTTCTAATCTGAATTTGGTTGTTGCCCATGAGTGAGTAAAGTGCGATTTCCTTCTGAGGGTGACTTCTTCTTCTTCTTCTTGTTCTTTAAAAATCTGAATGTTAAAGGTCTTTCATTCTCCTCAGAGATGACTTTAACCTTCAGCGAGTTCTGGGGAGGAAGTTGGTCTGCTGTGTGGCAGGTGCCCCAGGTTTCCGCTCAGCTGTGACCAAAGCGCTAATAATAATCCTGTGAGCCGGAGTGTGCAGGAAGAAAATGCCTTCAACTTTCTCCGTTCACTCTTGTTTCCACACCAAGCGGCAGCTGTTAACAAACGAACCTTTTAAAGTGAATTTTCTTTGGGTCCAAACACGTTTGACTTCATTTCTGAAGTTTAATGAAGGTTTAACTTTCCTGTTGCTGAAGATCTTTTCCTTTTAAAACACGATGCCGCTCCTAAAACTTGCGCTGATGATCACACCAGGTTCTTGTCTCTGAAACCTCTGGGTAACGCCGTCCAGATGCAGGTTCCTGTTTTTCTCCGCTGTCCTGATTCCCTGATCCTACCCCTACGTGTCCGATCAGCACCAGCTATGAGAAGTTTTGATATAAAAGCACAAACATTGGCTTTAACTCAGACCCAGATGATTTATATTCAAGTTTATCCATTTAAAAGCCGCCAAGTTTCCCTTGACAGTTCTCTGCGTTCAGAATCGAACCCCGTCTGCTGAATTGCCTGCAAGTGACATTTCTAACATCTCTTAGATTATTTTCTTATAATTCCAAAAACAACGAGCCGTTAGCTGGTGCTTCTCAGATCCGAACAATAAAACGTTAAGAGGGTTTCGCAGAAACGATGAGCTGAAGTTATTAATCCAGGTTTAAACGTCAGGATTCATTTTATGATGGTATTGATGTCTCTATCCTAAAACAAATTTTCTCGCCGTTCCTTTTTCTCTTTCTCCCGTCTTCAACTTGACAGAAAGTCGGAGTGACGGGGCCGCCGGACCCCCAGATGCGATGTCCCTCCGTCATCGAGTTCGGAAAGTACGAGATTCAGACGTGGTATTCCTCGCCGTATCCACAGGAGTACAGCAGGTAACGAACACACACACGGTGCGGAATATATACACACTTATTCTCAAAAAGAAAAAAGGACCCCAACTGGAAAGACAGAACTGACAGATCTATAAAAACCTCTCGTTTGTGCCCTCACACCCTCACGGTCTGTTTATTCTTCCCACTGAGTGTCTAGTTCGTGTCTCTGTTCCCACCCGCTGAGCCTCACGTCCCGCCTGCTTCCACATCTTCTGCATCAGCTTCAAGCGCATATGCAGCAAGTTTCATGTAGTAAAAGAGCTGATCAGATATTTTATCATTACTACTGATCAAATAATTAAAATAACGACGCCATCGGTTGCCAGCTGCCACCCGAGAGGCTTTATTTATTCCCCCCTTTTAATCTTTTCTCAAAGCTCACTTAGATTCATTCTCTAAACTGTGCGCACGGTTCTGCGTCTGTGTAAACTTGAACGCTGATTGGATATCAGCAGATCGTGTGATGTGTGTTTGTGTAATGAGGGGGCGTGGCCTAACGAGATCAACACCCTTTATCAAGGTGTGCAGAATTATCAGGAGCTTCGTTTCCTCCTCAGACAAGATGGACTAAAAGAGAGAACCGACTCTGAAAAGTCAGACATGCTAAGATGTCAGGTCGCGATCGCAGAACCATCAGACAGTTTGTTCAAATGTGAAGCTCCTAGGAACCCATGATCCTCCAGGGCATCATATTCCAGAACTGAACCTACCTGGAGTGTCCAGAAGAACAAGGTGTTCAGAGACGTGGACAAGATAAGGAAGACTGACACCCCACCATCACTGAACAAGACACATCAGTGGAAATATCTCCAGATAGATTTTTAAAGGTTTGATGGAGATGAGCTGAGAAGATGAGATGAGAGCGACTCTTGATGGACCAGATGGATGGGCCCGTGGCTGGATCAGTAACGGACACAGAGCTCCACTTCCACTCAGACTCCAGCAAGGTGGAGGTGGAGTACTGGTGTGGGCTGGTCTTATCAAAGATGAGCTGGTTGGACCTTTTCAGGTTGAGGATGGACTCAAAATCTGCTCTCAAACCTGCTGACTCTTTTTAGAGACACTTTCTTCAAGCAGCGCTTCAGGAAAAAGTCTGATCTTTCAAGAAGACCATGATGTCTGCAGGACGATGCTCCATCACATGCATGGAGGCTCTCCACTGCGTGTCTCATCAGTAAAGACCTTAAAGATGAAAGAATAATGACACGCCCCCTTCCTCACCTGAACTAAACCCTGGTGAGAACCTTGTGGACCTTCTTAAATGGTTATAATGTAATAACAGCTTAACAGTCTACAAAGTGTTCCTTTTTTTTTTTTTCTCCTCTCGTATCAAAAGAAGGGAGATGGAACGTGGAAAGATAAATACGGCCCACAATGCAACACAACAGTCGCATTATTCTGTCCGTCGGTCTGCTAGTCTGGAATTTTGGATGCATTTCAGTGTAGAGACCCAAAACTGATCAAGTTTTGGACTTTCTGATGGGAGAAAGTCTTCATTTGTCCAAAGGTAACACTGAAGGACAAAACCCGTCCTTCCAACTGGAGGAAAACGCCCTTGAGGAAGGCGTTGAACCCCAAAACTGACCTCCCTGGTGTGTGTGTGTGTTTATTGTTAAAAGGGGAATTTCCTTTGGGATTTTGGAACGGGCAATCTGATTGGTTGAAAAGCTGGTGGTTTTATAACTGACCCTGATCTCGATCCAATCAGTCACCTGATTTTCAGTTTTCCTCAAGTTTTTTTCTCAAGTTCCAGGATTTGACCGTTTCGCGAGGTTGAGCGGCTAAAGCGGGACGGTAAAAGAAGTCGAATGCCTGAGTTTGCTCATCACGAGTAACATCAGAGCTGCAAGTCGGACACAAACCGAAGCCTCCTAGGCGAAATAGTCCCCGCACGTTTTCATTCGAGCAGAAAGGGTCCGTAAAAGAGAGAAGAAAGGGCCGCGCGCAGGTAACGGCGCCACGCAGAGGAGTTTTATTTGAAGAGTCGAGGGGGGGAAACACAGATGCTGAACTGAAGTGTTTTAATTCCAGTGTTCTTTATTACAGTGCTGTAATGACTGTTCTCTCTCGCGCTCACCCACATACTTCCTCTCCCTCTTTTTGGTTTCTCTCTCTTCCTCTCTCCCCCAGACTTCCTAAGCTCTATCTGTGTGAGTTTTGCTTGCGTTACATGAAAAGCCGCAGTATTCTGTACCAGCACATGCGCAAGTGCACCTGGTTTCACCCGCCCGCCAACGAGATCTACAGGAAGGACGACGTCTCTGTGTTTGAGGTGAGAGATCGAGACGTCCTCTTGGCCACAAACCACACGGGTTTGTTTTTGTACCGTCCCGGGACGGGGGCCCACGTGTCATGTATGTATTAGTTGATTAGTAGACACACACACACACACACACACACACAGGTACTTAACTGGGGTCTGTGTGTGTGATTTGTTTTATGTATTTCAGTAAAATACCTCAGAATTATGACAGATAAAGAGAAATTCAGTCCAAATAGGTCTTTTTGAGATTTAAGACCAGGTTTAATTCCAGATTTTTTCCCTTGAATGGCTCATTAAACCTGTAGTTTCCATCAGATTGAACTTAACGAAGCAGGTGCTGAACAGAAACTAGTAATTATACTGGGATTCTCGAGGAAAAGCACAAACACCACATTCTGAAATCTGAAGTGATCCCCGTCCCAAGTGACTAAATCCAGATGAAACCTTTTAAAAGTTCTGAATACCGCCGCGCCGCGCCGTGCTGTGTGTGTTTAAACGTATGCATACGGACCGAGCTTGAAATCGAAGTGACGTATAAATCATCGTGTGTGGAAAGAGGGATGGATGGGTTGAGAGGGAGAGAGCAAGAGATGGAAAGATATACAGATATGTATGTGGGGACGGATAGATGGATATAGATAAAGCTGTAGATCAGTAGAGAGAGGTAAACGGAGATAAACAAGTTTATTATTTTTAAACAATGATTTAATGCTAACCTTTAATGCTAATGCTTAATGTTTGGCATTTTGTTTGTCCTGAAGTTGTACACACACACACACACACACACACACACACACACCGCCCCGGCGGACCCATCTGTGGCCTGCGCCCATATCCTGTCTTTCTAAGCTGTTAAAGCGACTCGTCACGGCTTACTCTTCCGTTTAGGGCGGTTCAGTTTTGACTTCTTTTTTTCTTTCTCTTTCTTTTTTTTTTTTTTTTTAAACTATAAAGTGGACGAAATAGCCCCTTAAAATTAAGTTTGTGAGATTTATGGACACGGAGGCAGCTCTGTATTCATCTTGTGCCCTCCTTGAAGGACAAATGAAAGGCTTCCAGGATGTAAACACATCTCATTTCACAATTACAGGCTAAACTTAGACAAAGCTAATTTGGTGGACGGGACCACCATCCTCTGATTACAGTTGTTTGTTTGTTTTCGACGTAATGAAGGTTCAGGTCTCACGTGTAGACGGCACGCTAAGATTGAGCGAGTCAAGGTTTTTGTTTTAATCGTTTGGGCCGTCAAAGAACGTCATTTATAGCCTGCTATTTATACCAAGAAAGATTAAGATTGGGCAGTTTTTCATTTCCTAGCTACCCTAAAACCATGTATCTCCTTTGACCTAAAGATGATTTACTGGCACAAATATGAACCTCTTAATAGACCTACTCGTACGTGAATGCTGTTTCTCACTTTTAAGGATAAAAAAACAAAAAACAAAAAAAGCTGTCCACAAACTTTTGACAAAGCAGTGGGCCCACGTCCCAGAGTGGCCGCTGGGCTGGTTTGTGAGCCGGTTCGGGTTTCAGGGCTGATGCTGACTCAGCAGTTATGCGGTGTGGATCTAACACCTTCTGGCGGCGCGCCCGGATCCCTCCCCCTCCAGAAACGCATGCAGCGGCGGACAGGGCCGCTTTATTCAGGCAGCACACGCACCCATCGTTAATGTGATGTCATTGTTTGGGGCGTAATTCTCACCGTTGAGTGGCCGGCGTTTTCAGGACAGTGACGAGACCAGCTATGTTGTACGGGTTGGAGACGGTGGCGCTGATGGAAAGACAGGAGGATAAAAGGTGCCGAGAAGGAGTTAAAGATGCTGAGGTTTTCGGTGGGTGTGACGAATTTGGACAGGATGCTTTGGATTGCGTTGGTTTGGACGTGTCCAGAGGAGAGACGAGGGTTATATCGGGAGGAGGCTGTTGAAGATGGAGCTGCCAGGAAAGAGAAGAAGAGGAGACCAAAGAGGAGGTTTATGGACGTAGTGAGAGAGGACATGCAGGTGGTCGGTTTGAAGGAGGAAGATGCAGAGGACAGGAAGAAATGGAAACGGTCCACTGTGGCGACCCCTAAACGGGAGTAGCCGAAAGATGACGATCTGTGTTTATACTGCTTGTATGATTTGAGTCAAATTTAAATGTAATTGATGATGTTTAACATTTTATTTATCTGCGTATCTGTTTATTTTTGACTTGAAGAACTGGACGGCGCGTGTCCGTAGAGTTGTGGTCCAGATTTAAGCCATTTAGGAGTGAACAGTGTTCGTGAAAAAGGCTCTTGGTTCTTAATTTGGTGGACGTGTCATCGTGTCGCCCACTGCTTTTTCTTCCTCCAGGTGGATGGAAACGTCAGCACAATATACTGTCAGAACCTCTGTCTGCTGGCCAAGCTCTTCCTGGACCACAAGACGCTGTACTACGACGTGGAGCCCTTCCTGTTTTACGTCCTCACGCAGAACGACTCGAAAGGGTGTCACCTCGTGGGATACTTCTCCAAGGTGAGCCCAGAGCAGAGCGTCGAGTGCCCTTAGATGCTTTGTGACCCTCATCATGTCTATTCAACAGACTTCGTGTTCGATACTTAAATCGTTTAGCGTAAATACGTTGTTGGGAAAGGTCTGAGGGTTAAATATCCCAAGATGGGTAGTGCGCATTAAAGATAATAGCAAGAAACCACGCTGAGTGTTCAAATCATAAAGTGCACCGATACGGATCACCTGACACTAAACAAGCGCCAAGTGAGGAACGTGCTCAAGAACAGGTCATATTCCCGCCGTTCCTCAGCGAAACGGTGGCGTGTTGGTAAAATGTATCGATCCTTGGGATTTAACAACAGTCCTTTTCACTTTTTCTTTCTTCTGTGCTTGTTGCTCGTGCAGGAGAAGCACTGCCAGCAGAAGTACAACGTGTCCTGCATCATGATTCTTCCGCAGTATCAGCGCAAGGGATACGGACGCTTCCTCATCGACTTCAGTAAGTCTGCCAGAAACTCCACGAATGATCTTTATCAAATTCATTTGTTCATTTATTGCATCCATCTTTGTATTATTGAATAAGAGAAACTGTATTTTTCATATTCCTATGACCAATATGAAATATTCTTACCACCCGGTTTGTTGTTTGTTTTTCGGCTGCGATATGTTCATGATAAACCACTTCACATATTCCTTTCTGATGTTCGTTATGTTGCCCAGCTTGTTTGTGTGCCGAGTAAACGGAGAAAAGATCTAGAAACGCTCTTGATCTGTTAAAAAAAACAGTATCTTAACTCTAACTTCCACAGTCGCTGTCGTCTGCATGCTCCAGTCTGTTTTTAACCTTTAGAAGACCACTGCTATCACCATTTCATACTTTAGTTTCGCTCCTGTGCTGGGTCAGGATGAACATTTCTGCACTTTTTGCTACCACACAGTGTCAAACGCTGTAAAACAGTTTGCCGAACCACCGCATGCACTTCGAATAATGTTAAGCCGTAACATCTACTGATGATCAGGTGAAATGAATTGTCTAAACACCTGCAAATTCTCAACCGAAACGCTTTCTTCCCTTTAGGTTACCTGTTGTCCAAGCGAGAGGGCCAGCCGGGTTCTCCGGAAAAGCCTCTGTCTGACCTCGGCCGGCTGTCCTACATGGCTTACTGGCGCAGCGTGGTGCTGGAGTGTCTGCACGAAGTGCGAGACAAGAAGCTCACCATCCGCCGACTCAGCAAGATCACCGGCATTTGCCCTCAAGACATCACGGCCACCTTGCAGAATCTCAACATGCTGGAGCACAGAGGGGGACGGTGAGAGAGACTGTTATACCAACACGTTCAGGTTATATTTTGCTAGATATTCAAGCGACGAGCACCTAAAATCACTGACGCGACATTAACGCCTAAAACATTTGAAAGGTTTTCCGTAGTTTTGCTCTTTAGCGAGACTAACGTTTGCGTCTCGCTCAACACTCGCCGTTCTGCGGGGCAGCGGCGGTCTAGAGTTCAGGAAGTTGTGTTGTGTGCGAATCCAAGACCAGTAGGTTGCACTGAGGTACCCTTGAGCAAGGTACCATCCCCATCAATGTTCCCTGGGTGCTGGATATGGCTGCCCGCTGGATGTGACTTATGGGTAAAATGAGAAACCGTTTGGTTGTGGCTCACAGGGACAATTGGCACTTTCACTTCATCCCTGCTCCTTGGGCTCTCTTCAAAATGTGAATGGATGTAAAGGTCATGTCGGGTCTTCCAGACGCATCCATCATCCTCCCGTTCGGTGGTGCTCATCGTTCCTTTAATCTAAAGCTGTTGGGTTTCCTTCTTGTTTGAGCACCGGGGAGCATTTTTTAAACAGACTTGCGTTTTTGGTTCATTTTTCTAGATTACGGGGCCTTAAGCGGTTCACGATAATATTACGCGCTGTGGTTCGAAGCGTGTGGGTGCCGTTCGCTCCGTGCTCAGCGGTGTACGTTAAACTTCCATGAGTTACGTTAATAAGATCGCCACGTGCGGAAGTCTTGATTCTTTATTGGAAACTGAGGCTCCAGATCGTTCACACGTGTAAACGCACGTTGCACCAAATTGCTTCTTGAAGGACTTCTTTGGACGTCGGCTGCCTTTTGTTTCTCTGCGGAGATGATCGCACCCTGCTTCTGAAACTGCTCAGGTCCAGAGTCTGGGTTGAAAATGAGAAACCCAAACCTCGTCCATGACGAAATGTGTCTCTGCGTGCACGTTATTCACCCCCGCCAGGATGTCTTCAATAACCGAACGATCTCTCCTCAATGGATCAGATGACGGGCGTGTTGAAGAAATGGCACTCTGTCTACTTCGCTGATAGTATGATATAATGTAATCGCGGGAGTGCTGGCGCCGCACGCCTGGGGAGAGGGGGGTGTATAATTGAAAGCTAATGTGTCTGTGTAAATGCTCCTGACACGAACGCTGCCGAAGATCGGCACAGCCGAAGTGTGAGATCATCGCCAAAGCCGGCCAAGACTGATGGAGAGAGAGAGAATATCCCTCTCAAGGGGAAGTGTTGAGGTGAAACCTTTCCTCACTCCACCGTACTGAAAAGTGGCAACCACGTCAGGAAACTGCTTTAGATGGCCGGCTGTAGTCGATCATTACTCATTTTTATTTTATTATTTTTAATCTTCTTGGCACTGAAGCTGACCCACCTCACCGGTGAGCCATTTCCATCCAAAAACGCGTTGCTTTACAACCACTCACTGGGGCTTCCACACTGCATGTCTGTTTATTTTGAGCCGAAACTTTGAGAATGACGCCCTCCCGACTCCTCCTGTCGCTCCAGGCTGGTGATGGTTCGCAGAGAGAAGCTGGTGGCGACTCACGTGGCTCGGCTGAAGGCGCGACCGCGGCTGCTGGAGGTCGACCCCGACTGTTTACGCTGGACGCCGGTCATAGTCACCAACACGGTCGTGTCCGAGGGGGACGATGAGGAAGACGACGACGACAAGGAAGAGGACCGAGAACAGGAAAACAGCAAAGAGGTACGAATGCAAGGCGCCGCTCTTTCATTTTGGGGAAAAGGCGCTGCAGCGTACCTCGGACGCGGCGCAAGCAGAGCACCTTTAGATTGGAAATGATTGTTAAAAATCAGGAGAAATTTGATTACACTACGAAAGAGTGAATTTGGTGTAGTCGAAGTTTTATACATTGAGAGAATATTCGAATAATATTGAACCTTTTTGTTCGTTTTAAAGATTTTATTCCAAGTAATTTGAAATGAGTTTAACTTCTTTTTAAGCGGTGTTTCTTAAACCAAGCACATTATTTCTGTGCGGTGAATTTTCTAAAAACGATCGATGCAAATTTCTTACTTTTAAATATTCTCATTAGAAGTATTGCTTAGAGTGAATACATCGAAAATGTTTTCACTTGGAAATGCTTTTGTAGTCTTCTAGGTGAGTTAAATTAAACACTGCATTTGAACCCTGTTTTACTTAAAATTTAGGAAATCTGTTTTCCTGAAGAAAGTTTGAACATTGGTTTGTTAAATGTACTAAATCCCTTCCATTAAATTGTACGTTGGTTATGGGGATACAGACATGCTGAAACGTCCTCTTAGAAGAGGTGTTTGGAAATGGCTTTAGATAGAGAGGCTCTCCGGTTTTATCCAGGGAAAGTCAAGAGTTGTAGTAGTGATGAGGTTCAGAGGTGCAGACCTGAACTTTTTTACTAAATATTATTTGTGCTTTGTAGGTGAAGTCCAGTCACAAAAGTCCTCCACTGTCCTGGAATGTAAGAGCAGAGAGGGAAGATGAGGAGGACAAAAAGTGCTTCCCATCATTCCCCAACAGCCAAAGCTCTCCACCATCATCCCCCTTACACAACAGCCTCCCCAGCCCCGACTGCTCGCCCATTCAGACCAACGGCGAGCGCAGGGGCCGTGGACGACCTCCCAAAAACTGGCCTTGGGGGAAAGTCAAGGACAGGCCGAGGCCGGGTCCCGGGCGGCCCCGGAAAAGCAGGCCTGAAGACGACGAGGACGAAGAATACAGATCTCCGTCTAACAAGGTGACCGCGTCATCCGTCTCTCCTCCCAACCTGTTCGCCTCAGAGAACGAGCCAAACGCCTTGTCCAACCAGCCAGCGGAAATCTCCCGGCACCCTACCATTCCCCTTCAGCGCAGCAGAGGACGTCCTCCTCGGAAAAGGCGGGGCCCCAAGCGAAGGATGAGTGACGAGGCAGACGAAGGCATGCCCTCTTTACCCACGGCCACCCGGCTGAGCGAGCCTCTTCCTGGCCAAGATTCCTGTTCCAGCGAAAGCAGCGAGGAGGAGGAGGAGGAGGAGGAAGAGGAGGAGGAGGAAGAGGAGGAGGAGGAGGATGACTATGATGACGAGATGGGCACTCGCTCCCCTCCTGTTCTGACCAAGCCAACATTAGGGCTCAAATGCAAGGTGGGTAAAAATCAGACCTTTATTTTAAGAATTCCTTCAAATAAAGCCTTGAAGTCATTTCACAACAAAGCAAATTCAGATTAAAAAGAATTTCGAATGATCCAAAGAAACTGCTGATTTAGTTGCCGGGGATTAAAAATTTTTACAAACGATGCCTAAATAACAGCCTAAAGTTAAGCTAAAGTGCAAATAGAGGAAATTTTATGTTATTCACTCCTCCTTTCCCAGAAGCCCCTGCGGAAGCGGCGCATAAGGCAGCGCAGCCATCCACACAGCAGCGTGGTGACGGAGACCATTTCTGAGACCACCGAGGTTCTGGACGAGCCGTTTGTGGACTCGGACACCGAGAGGCCGATGCCCCGACTAGAGGAGGAGACTCTGTTTGGGAACACCCTTCGCTGCTACCCACCTGCACGCAAACACCTGGACCCTGCGCCTAAACGAGTCCGCTCAGCCAACCTGTCAGAATCCGAA
The DNA here is from genome assembly GCA_017165825.1 of Hepsetus odoe. NCBI lineage: Eukaryota > Metazoa > Chordata > Actinopteri > Characiformes > Hepsetidae > Hepsetus > Hepsetus odoe. The sequence goes on along the minus strand of JABMDN010000566.1, from coordinate 241,444 downwards.
GAAGATGGTTGGTGTCAGTCCTTTCCTCTTGGTCCTTCTTTTGGGGGAATATTAACGTGTTTTAGAAATATGGTGGTGATCATGATAAAGGTGTTATGATTCTTTCGTGTCTAACAACATTTACTTCAACTACATGTACAGCTCAGGAACAACATTTAACTTGGCAATTTCATGAATGTATTATTCCTAGCTCGTGCTTCATGTCCTGCAAATGGAAAGTTCACTTGGAATAAACATTGAAAAATGCATTTCTGGTGACTTTAAAAAGGAAATCTGCAAAGGAGACTCGAAGATAAGTTGTAGCTGCTATTAAGACCGGAAAGGGTTCAAGAAGATTTTTTCAGCCACGGTGAAGTAGTTCAAAACGTTCAGCATCTACAAGAAGACATCGTTTAAAAGATTAGGGCTTAAAGAAGGATGAAGTTATGGTTTTAACTTCCACTTGACACTCTCTGACACTATGAATGTTGATGAGACAGGAGTTTTGTTTTGAGGGGAACAATAAAACGGCATAATATGACTCTCCCTTCTGAAGCTCGTCAAGTTTTCCAGTAGACGTCATCGAATCCGTGATCAGATTCTTTTAGAAACCAGTTTTGCGACTATATAAGGGATGTTTGTGAAATATTATAGTAGTAATTTTTAAGACCACTGTCATGCTTGCCATATTGATTTATTGATTTATTTATTTACCCCCAGATCCCACTCCTGTGCTGAAGCCAGTTGCTGGCCTTAGGAGGCCGGAGCAGCCAGAAGCAGGAGAAATGGTGGAAGCCCCTGCGGCCACACAGGAGGCCCCGGTAAAGAAGAAAAAAGGCTGGCCTAAGGGAAAGAGCCGCAAGCCACCTCACTGGACAAAGCGTCCTGGGAAGAAGCCCGGCAGTGAGGCGGAGCAGGCTGCTGAAGCCGGTCTGACCGCCCAATCTTCTGAGGACCCGCCACCTCAAAAGATCAAGGGGAAACCTGGCAGGAAGCCTCGGAGCTATTACCTGCAGCAGGCCCAGGAGGAGGCCGCAAGGCAAGAGCTGGAGAGAAATCGATTGGCTCAGCTACAGCTGGAAAAGCCTCAGAACGAGGACCGGGCCTGCAAGAGGAGAACCTTGACTTCTGATCTGGACTGTGAGAAGCATAAAGAGTCAGATGAGGAAGAGGATTTCCTCCAAAAGATGACGGAGCCACCCAAGCCCAGAAGGCGAGGAAGGCCACCGAAAAATTTCAGCCTTCAGCCTCCAGTTGCCAAACCTCTGCCAATGTCTGAGCCGGATGAAGAAGAAGAAGAAGAAGAAGAAGAAGAGGCAGAAGATCAAGACCGATCGTGGGCTGAAGAAAAGCCCAGCCGCCCCCCATCTCGCACCTTGTCCCAGTCTTCCAACTCCAGGGTTCCCCAGAGCAGAGACGAGGACATGGCTGACCAGGAAGAGGAGAGAGAGGAAGAGGATCACAGCAACCCAGGCAGCAGGAGAACAACAGCTGCACCTGGGAGTCGAAGGAGCGATGACCACGACGCAGACGACGAAGGTGACGGCCGGCTAGAGGAGAAATGCGATGCGGGGAAGCGGAGGAAAAGCAACGAGTCTGAGGATGACGACGACGAAGAGCTAGAGGACGAGGAAGAAGAGGAACAGTCATCCCCTGCTCGATCGCCACCAGTCAAAGAGGAACCCCAGGCGAGTGTGGAAGGTTTTTTAGACATGCAGGCGAGCACGACGCAAGAGTATGTGAGTAAGCAGGAAGAGGAGGAGGAGGGAGAAGAACCAGATCAGTTGCAGGAGATGAAGACCCAGTCCGTCGACTCCCAGGAGGAACGGCGGCGGCGGGAACAGGAGGAATCTGCCGCTGCTGCTGCCGCTGTGGAAACTGTGACCTCCATTGCGGTCCCTTCCGAGCCACCGGAAATTCAGCCGCTAGAAGACAAATCGGTCGTGATGATGGAGACGGAACATCCACACACAAGTACTGAGTTCAAGGATGAGCTCAGTAGTCACCATCAGCACGACCATCACAGCAGTGAGCTGGACCTGGAGACGGTCCAGGCCGTGCAGTCGCTCACGCAAGGTGAGGCCCAAGATGAAGAAACTGAGCAGCACGGTGCCTACCAGGACTGCGATGAGACTCTGGCTGCCTGTCAGAACTTGCAGAACTACAGCCATGGAGAAGGAGAAGAGGAAACCCTTGCGATGGTAGAGGACTGCAATTCTTCCCAACATAACAGCCCTATGCCTAACCCACCCATGCCTCCTCTAGCCAGCCAGTCCGTACGGTCAGTAAATAGCCCCGGGATGACCCCTGGACCCATGGAGACGGGAACAGGGGTGCCTGGACCTGCCGGGGCCGGAGGAGGCTCTGGAGGGGGATACACCCAGATAACCCCCGAGCACCCTAGCTCACTCTCAGCACCGTCTTTGCAGAACATGGAGACTTCGCCCATGATGGACGTCCCTTCTGTTTCCGATCACTCTCAGCAGGTGGTGGATAGCGGATTTAGCGACTTGGGCAGCATCGAGAGCACCACGGAGAACTATGATAACCCCAGCAGCTATGACTCCACCATGGGCAGTGGCGGGAGCGGAGGCAGCGGCGGCGGCATGTCCGTGTCTGTGGCAGCGGCTCCCTCATCCGCCTCATCTTCTTCCTCCACCCCATCGTCCTCCTCCTCCCAAGGTAACAGCTGTTCGTTCGTCTCCACCCCGGGACTGTCGTCTTCCAGTGTGGCCGTGAGCTCTCAGTTAGGCATGGGCAGTTGCGGATTGATTCAGCAGGCTGCTCCTGGTCCAAACAGTGGTGGTTCTAGCTCTAATGCCCCTGCTGCTGTTCCACAGCCCCCGCCTCCGCCGCCGCCACCAACAGCGAACACCCCGAGCTGTTCCATCAAATCCCCCCAGAGCTGTGTTATTGAAAGGCCTCCGAGTGCCAGCCAGCAGCAGCAGCAACAAAAGAAGGTTCCTCAGCAGCAGCAGCAGCAGCAACAGCCAAACCCTCAGCCTCCACCCTCAGTTCCACCCCCTCCACCCCAGCAGCAGCCTCTGTCTCAGTGCAGCATGGGAAACGGCTTTGCCTCCACACCAATGATCATGGAGATCCCTGAGAGCGCAGGGAGTGGCGGAAGCGGTCGTAGCCTTTATGACCGCATGGGGCAGGACTTTGGTGCTGGAGGCTACGCCCAGCCTTCAGCCACCTTCAGCCTGGCCAAGCTCCAGCAGCTCACCAACACGATCATGGACCCCCACGCCATGCCTTACTCTCATTCGGCTGCCGTAACGTCCTACGCCACCAGCGTCTCTCTGTCCAGCCCCGGATTGGCTCAACTCACGTCGTCCCCCCACCCCCCGCTCCCGCAGGCCCAGGCCACTATGACCCCGCCTCCCAACCTCAGCTCTGGCTCTATGAACCTAGGCTCTCCTCTGATTCAGTGCAACATGCCAGGGGCCAATATCGGCCTTCCTCCGCCCCCCCACACCCAGCGTCTCCAGAGTCAAATGGCCACCGTTAAAGGCCACATCGCCATTCGCTCCAAAGCCTCTCAAATCCCCGCCGGGACCCCGCACCAGCAGCAGCTATACGGCCGTAGCTCCGGCCCGGTAGCCATGCAGGGCTCCCCTCGGACTCTAGCTGTCCAGCGCGGCATGATGACCAACCTCATGTCCACCCCGGCCGCCTACAACTCCATGAACATGAACTCCCTGAACGCCGCCATGTCGGCCGGCTACCGCATGCCCCAGCCCATGATGAACAGCGGCTACCACGGAAACCCGCCCTACATGAACCAGCCAGCCCAGTATCCGATGCAGATGCAGATGGGCATGATGGGAGGCCAGGCCTACCCCCAGCAGCCTATGCAGCCCAACCACCACGGTAACATGATGTACACAGGGCCCTCGCATCACAGCTACGCCGGAGTCCCCAAACAGTCGCCTTACATGAGCAGATGAGCGAGGGAGAATGAGACAACGTGCAGAGAGAAAGAGGAGAGTAAAATTCAAACTGAAAAAGAAAAAGGACATTAAACTCTCCCGCCAGAATCAGACTCGCGTACACTCTGCATCGTTTTCCAAGTGCACCTGCCTTCCCGAGACCTCGGCGACGGGAGCCCTGCAGGTTGACGTGTGGGCGTGGCGGGACAGGAAGGTGCAGCAGCTGTGGAGGTTTTACTTTTTAAACTTCTCTTGTACGTTGTGGTCATTAAATTCTGTCCCGCCGGTTCGGCTCCCTCAGAGCCCGTGCCGTGCAGCTGCCGTGGAGCCGACTCGAGTCAGGGCAGCGGCGAGAGAGATGCGAACACACACGGGCCAGCGAGGAGGGGGCGCACCCTCCCCTCCGACGGCATCCACTCGTTCATCCGCGATGTTCGGATAAAGCAACAAAGCAGCTGCAAGGCGGAGGAGGACCTCACGTTTCCAAACGGTGAAACAAATCTTCATGCCGAACCATGCACACGGTTTTCGGAGCTGACAAAGGAAGCCTTACCAGGAAAAAAAAAAAACAAAAAAAAAAAAAAAACAGTTGTAGATGGACTTTGCTCTTTTATTATTAATAATAATTAATTATTACCACCTTTTTTGTTTATTTTTTTTATTTTTTATTTTATTTTATTTTTTTTGGATGACAGAACTGCTTGTGTTTCAGTCTAGCCTCATGCTTAGTTCAAATATATATAAATATATATACTTGTGTGTGGCTATACTTTGGGGAGGGGTGGGGGGGCAAGTGATCCACATGTTTCGTTTTTTTTTTTTGTTTGTTTTTGCTCTTAAACATTCTCTCTCACACACACACACACACACACACACACGCGCACACGTTTCTATAGCCACTTCAGCGTCAAGGTGGAGGCACTTCTGTGTGTGTGTTGTAGAGCCGTCGCGGAGACACAGTGAACAGTATCCAGTAATCCGTGTCTTCCCAGGTTCGCCGTATAGGACCGCATGTATTCCGAGTCAGCGAAAGAGGCGAGGCAGGAGAGTCCGCCGTACGTCCGACCGGGCCGACGAGCGCCCGTGAAAACTCCTAGATGTAAATATTCCGGTACTTCCCGATTCACAGCACAGACTCCCAAACCGTAAGGTGGGCACCCTTCATCACAGACACTCCACTAGAGGGCAGTTCAATCACTTTTCTTTCATTTTAAAGGAGGTGGAAGTTTTCTTTTTTTAAAAAATAAACAAAAAAGCAACAAAAAAAAACACAAAAAAAACAATCATGCTAGAGCGACCGCTACATCATCCCGTCTGTTCAGCGCTGTTTAACCCACCGCAGTGACCCGCGGCTTAGAGACTGGGCCGCAAAACACGGACCGTCGACGCTTTGCCACGCGGGACTCGCACGCGCCGAGTCGTCCCGGGACGGTTCCCAGTGTCGGGCGAGGGGCAGAGGATCTCTGATGTATTCAATGTCCTTTTTTCAGTGTCAGTTTGAGGAATCTTTCTTAAGACCTGACTCGTTTTGTTTGTTTTTTTTTGTTTGTTTGTTTTTTGTTTATTTTGTTTTCATGTGTGGTTTTTGTTTGTTTTCTGAATTTTATCAGACCGGGCAGCTTTCTTTTATGACACAAGCTGACTCTTTTTGACTTTAGCAAACTTATTGTAGAGAAAAAAAAAAGTTTTTTCTATAATATAAAAATGAAAATTCTGACATGGATATTGGTACTGTCATTTTTTTCACTTCTGTTTCAGGAAAAAATACATATTTTTTAGCTCAACTCTTGGGGTAATATTATTAAGAAATTCAAAACTAAAAAAATGACAGCTCACTTCTAGTGAATAAGATGCCTTTAACCTTTCCATTCCATCTCATCTCTAGAGTTTTCTATCTTTGTGTAGTATATTAATGCTATTTTAAAAACAAAAGGAAGCGACAAATATCTAAAGGTCATTTCGCCGTTAATTTTATTTCCCGTTTTGGTTTTTGTTTTTTGTTTTTGTTTTTTTTTTCTCGTGTGTATAGGACGACTTCCTTACATCTAAGAGGCATGTAAAAATGAGCTCAGTATGTTTGTCTGTTTATATTGCTTCCCTCTTTTTTGTATCCTTTGTAATTGTACATGGTGAGTTGTAAGCTAAGAGAGCGCGGTCGACGGAGAGAAAGAGGCGGCCTGCCTTCCTCGCTCTCCTCTCTATTTCGTCCCTGTATGTATTTCCATTTATTTGTTCCTTTTCTTTATTTCTTAGCAAGTACTTTCAAAGAACTCTGTACATTTTAACATGAAACAAAAATAAATTATGTTGAGCCATTTCACTTGTTCCTCTACTCTTGTCCCTTCGCCTTCGTCCTTTTTAAAGCTTCGTTTGCCGGTCGGACCCGTCGGTCGGGGTGGACGATGGTTTTTGGCCCAAGGCTGTAAAAATGTTCAGTATGTCGAATAATCGAACGAGTTAATGTCGACTCCGCGGAGACGCTGAAAAGATGGAAACTTGCTTGACGAGGTGGTCTAGATACCAAGAGGTTGCA
>JABMDN010000566.1:220000-230000 GCA_017165825.1 Hepsetus odoe | reverse complement strand
TGGGTTCCTTTGTGACGTCTCCGACTGATAAACACATGCTCTTGGGGCCATTTTTGTTGGTTGACCACACTTTAGGAGAGTCAGGATGGTCTTGAGTTTCCTCAGATTGTACACAATCTGAGCGACTGTGGATCAGTGGAGTCCAGACTCTGTGGTTTCATTGGGTTCTTTGTCTACCTTTAGGACGTGTATGAAAATCTGTGGATGTTTTATTTCACTTCAGAACTATGGAAGATCCTAGAGGGTTTGTTTTGAATGCTGGCTGCTGTTTCCTTCACTCAGGATTATTTTGGAGTGTGTACCGAAGCGGCGATCAAAGACAACGTCGTGGTGGTGTACGAGTTGCTGGAGGAGATGCTGGACAACGGCTTTCCTCTGGCAACAGAGTCCAACATCCTGAAAGAGCTGATCAAACCTCCAACCATCCTGCGAACCGTCGTCAACACCATCACAGGTCCGGGTCATTTTATACGTGTCTACTTTTCAAAGTCTTGATGTCTTCCTGTCTTCTGCATCTTCCTCCTTCACACCTGCATGTCCTCTCTCACCACATCCATACCTCCTCTTGGGTCTTCCTCTTCTCCTCTTTCCTGACAGCTCCATCCTCAACATCCTCCTCCTGATATGCTCCTCATCTCTCCTCTGGACACGTCCAAACCAAGGCAGTCTCACTTCTCTCCCTTTGTTTCCAAACCATGCAACCTGATCTGTCCCTCTAACATACTCATTTCTAATCCTGTCCATCCTCGTCAAACCCAACAAACAAACATCTCAGCATCTTTAACTCCAACACCTCCCGTTTGACAAATACCATCTGTTCTTAAAAAATATTTTCAAAGGACTGAAAGGTGCCTGATATCTCAGGTTTTTGTTGCCTGGCAACTCGTTAAGAGACGTCTGACCCTGGTTTTTGATCGGTCTGTACTGGACAGAACACACACATGATGAACGTTCCTTGTTTTTGCCCAACGTCTTTTTTTTGGACCCAGCTTAGATGATCCCAAACCATCGGGCTGTTAAACGCTATCTAGAACAGTAGATGTGCAAAAATGATGGGGGAAAAAAAAAACAAAAAACAAACAAACCAATTTTTTAAAATTTGGTTAAGTTTCAACTGAATTGGATAAAGTTAACTTTGTTTATGCTACTTTTCATTAGCTCTCCAGTAAGCATTTGTTCTGCTTATTCTTGTGAAATTCAGCTTTGAAAAGTCTGATTAAAGTGTGTGTGTGTGTGTGTGTGTGTGTTTATGTACACAGGAAGCACTAATGTTGGGGAGCAGCTCCCCACAGGCCAACTCTCTGTGGTTCCATGGCGACGTACTGGAGTCAAATACACCAACAACGAGGCGTACTTTGATGTGGTGGAAGAGATCGACGCAATCATCGACAAATCAGGTACATGACACTTATCTCCATTTAACCAGAACAGTTTACAGAAGTACAATCAGAGGAGCTTATCACACTGCTTCAGTGTTTTATCCATCCCTCCCTCCATCCATTTATCCATCAATCCATCCGTTTATTCATTCTGGTCACCTATCCCATCCATCTAGCCATCTATCCCATCCATCCATTTATGAATCAATTCTGATCACCCATCCATCCAACCATTTATTCATTCCGATCACCTGTCCCATTCATTCATCCATCTCTCCATCTCTCCATCTGGTTAGATTTTGATGCAGAAATGTGTGGACACGTCCTAGATATGCTTGGGAATAAAACGGAAAAGAAGAACGTATGTTATCATTGTCTTTCCTGCAGGTTCCACCATCACCGCCGAGATCCAAGGGGTGATCGATGCGTGTGTGAAGCTGACCGGCATGCCTGACCTGACGTTGTCGTTTATGGTGAGCGTCTTCACTCTCTTCTGACGGACTGATGGAACACCTGTCATGCTCTGATTAAGTGACTCATAATTAATTACACACACACACACACACACCTGAGAGAATCACTTTATGGGCTCCAGGACCAGAGTTGACCACTGCTTAGGTCAATGTAATGTTAATGTTAGAGCTGATCTCAGACCAGCCTTTAATGCATCAGTGCTTTCCTGAAGCAGAGCTTTATTCCTTTAAATCCGACTGTTGTTTTTCCATCACATCACAAAGAGCAACCACAGCCTTTCACGTTCTCCACTTGTCTCTCTTTCTCACCTTTTCTTTCCAGCTTCCCTTACTTCCATCCACTCGTCTTTTTTTTCTTTTACCCTTGCTTCTTCCTCCCTCCCTCCCATGTCCACCTGATTGCCTCACACTATTTCGTTTCTCCCGCTCTCAATCTCTCACCTAATTTTTCTCTCTCTCTCTCAGAACCCCCGTCTGTTGGACGATGTGAGTTTTCACCCGTGTGTGCGGTTTAAACGATGGGAAGCCGAGAGGATTCTCTCCTTCATCCCTCCGGATGGAAACTTCCGTCTGCTCTCCTACCACGTCAGCTCACAGAAGTGAGAGAGTGTCCTTCTCCTTCATTTCACTGATTTACTCCTTTACACTCAAACGCAATTCTGTACATCAGGCGCGCCACACGGGACCCAGCGTGCTCCCATTCTGGGTGTCTGATGGTAGTGTCTCTGTATGTCTCTCTGTCTGTGTGTCTCTCTGTCTGTCTGTGTGTTTAAATCTTTCTCTCTGATCTCCAGCCTGGTGGCCATTCCTGTCTACGTGAAGCACAACATCACGTTCCGTGAGGGAAGTTCTCAGGGCCGGTTTGACCTGACGCTTGGCCCGAAGCAGACGATGGGGAAGGCGGTGGAGTCGGTGTTGGTCAGCAGTCAGCTGCCCCGTGGCGTCCTGAACACCAGTCTCAACCCGTCCCAGGGCACCTACACATTTGACCCAGTTACCAAGGTACCTGTGGACAGATGACCGTTTTATGTGCGGTTCATCCGCCCATCCATCGCAATCACTTTTCCCATCCATCCATCCCCACCGCTAATCTCATCCATCCATCCATCTCTCTATCTCTCTTATCGCCACAATCCGTCCATCCATCTGTCCGAGTAAAAGCCTCACCACGTGGTTTCTTCAACCCCTTGTTGCTTAGAGTTTACTGCTTGTCTTTCACTGCATGTCCATATATGGTAGTCAGTGATAGAGATGTGTGTGTTGTTAATGCATCGTTTGTTTTCATTCATGTACAGCAGTGGTTGCACTGGGGCAACACTGCAGCCCTGAACAAATAGTGGTGTGGGTGTGTGTGTGTGTGTGTGTGTTTCTGCAGCTGTTGACATGGGACGTGGGGAAGATTAACCCCCAGAAGCTGCCCAGTCTGAAGGGCACCATGAGCCTCCAGGCTGGAGCCTCCAAGCCAGACGAAAACCCAACGATCAACATCCAGTTCAAAATCCAGCAGCTGGCCATTTCAGGTACAGCAGACTAGATCACATGCACTGAAAATACAGACGCTTACAGTTTAATAGAGTTCAGTAAATAAACTGTATCTCTACCAGGAGGAAGTAATCATTCTCCAAATGAAATACCTTCTGTCGTTATTTTATGTGGAACCCGTTTAGTTAGTTTTTTCAGATTTTATTTATTCGTTTATTCACTCGGATGGTTTAATCTGCCCGAAGCATGAGAAGTTTTTCTGTGTTCCAGCTTCTCTTGATAACTTACAGTTGAGTAAGCTGTTTGAAGGGATCTGCGACAGACGGGTACCAGCAAGAGTGAAAGGGAAGGTTTATAGACCAGCTATGTTATACGGGTTGGAGATGGTAGTGCAGACGAAAAGACAGGAGGCGGAGCTGGAGGTGTCGGAGTTAAAGTGAGAGAGGACATGCAGGTGTATGGAAGATGCAGAAGACAGGAAGACATCAAGACTTTGAGATTTTTGTTGGGTGTGACGAGGATGGACAGGATTAGATGTGAGTATATTAGAGGGACAGATCAGGTTAGACGTCCTGGAGATAGAGACGAGAGACGAGAGGATGTTGAGGATGGAGCTGCCAGGAAAGAGGAAAGGAGGAAGACCAAACGGGGTTTATGGACGTGGTGAGAGAGGACATGCAGGTGGTCGGTTTGAAGGAGGAAGATGCAGAGGACCGGAAGAAATGGAGACGGTTGATCTGCTGTGGCAGTAAAGGGGTGACGGACTCCTCTTTATTAGCGTACGTGTGTTCGTTCCAGGGAAAAGGGGCCGATTTTTACCTTTTTAAAACTGTCTTACACTAAAATGGAAAGTCTGGAGTCAGGACAAGTTGTAAGTCTGTCCACCTTAAAAAAAAAAAAAAAAAATGTAATTGCAATCAAATAAGGTGGAATTATGTTCCCTAATTAAAGGCAGACCATTAACTTGGTGATGCTGATTACCTCTTTTTCTGAAAGTGTAATTGTGTACAATTTTAGTGGGGACAGAAGACAAGTGGCGCCACTGACGTGGACAAAAAGGGGAAGGACTAGGTAGGGGTTTCTAATAAAGTGGCCAGTGAGTAAGCACAAGGTGGGTGTTTCTAATAAAGTGGCCAGTGAGCGGACATATAAACAAAACGACCAATGAGTAAACACTTAAAGTGGGTGTTTCTAATAAAGTGGCCAGTGAGTAAGCACGAGGTGGGTGTTTCTAATAAAGTGGCCAGCGAGGGAACGCTAGGCAGACCTGTCCTGTGGTTGGTTAGTGTATATGTGTGTGATACAGGGAGTCCAGAATAGACTGGTTATTCATGACTTTGACCACTAGGTGGCAGGTTTGTACACCATGTTGGTCTGTAATCCTGCAGGTCTGTGGGTTCACATGCTAATGCGGTTTGCCCAGTTCACCGGCGGCCCCACATACCTATAAAGGAGTCGCCATGGTACCGTATTGTACAGTAGGGTTTCTCCTCTGACACGTGGTCTTTCTTCTCTTTGTCCCAAAGGCCTGAAGGTAAATCGCTTGGACATGTACGGAGAGAAATACAAGCCGTTCAAAGGCATCAAGTACATGACCAAGGCGGGCAAATTCCAGGTCCGGACCTAGACGCCGACCGCCCGGCGGCTTCCAGCCAACACCAACCACGACGGGGGGTTACGGTGGAAAAACGGGGGCTTGAAAACTCAGAGTCGGCACATTTTGAGTGGGTGCACATTTCTAAAATCTAAAGGAGTCCTTCAGCCAAAAAAATGCAAACAATTTGTGAAATACAGCCGATCGGCCTGATCTTAGGCAGCGATATCTGGACTTTGTTTGACTGTTTTCATTTCTAGCATTCCTGGGGTAAAAGCATTCCTTCAAAACTATCAGAGCCTCTTATCTCACGCGGAGGACGACTGAAGGAACCGAGTTACGCAGTTATAAAAGCAGCCTCGTCAGATCAGTGTTTTATTGCTTCGCAGAGCCTGAATCCCATTTTTAACCCCTTTCTTTTCATCGCGCTGTCCCAGTAAAGTAGTCTCTAGATCCCGAATGTGCCCCATGTCGTTTCTTCACACCAGATGTTGGAAAGTTGCTGCGAGGGTTCGTTTGCAGCCTCCACGACGTTCGTGAGGTTCTTTCGCTCTCGTGCAGCTGCTTTTCAACCGAGAAACAACCCCGGGGTCTGCAGTTGGGGCGCCTCCAAGCGGAGTTTTCTCATTAGGAGTGTCCAGATACTTTTGGACATATAGTGCATTGAAGATTTGGATAAATATGCTCATCATTACGGTGCATCTCCTGCCCGAATGAAAATGAGAAAAGCTCTGTTTATCCTGTCGATCAGATATTTACCTTCTTTCCGTTCGTTTCTTTTTTTGTTTTGTATCGATGTTCCTCCTCTGAAGAGCGAGGGAGAGAGATCTTTCATGTTCTCAGTGGTGGTGACTGGCACCAGACGTCTGAAGTTTCCTCACAGCCATGAATTGGTTTCGGTGCTTGAGACGTTCGTTTTGAGTTTAGAGAAGATTTTGGCCTTAAACTGGTTGAAGTGAAATCTGATTTAATTAAAGTTTAAACACGGTAGTATCCCCATCTTTGGACACCCAAACTCAAATGTCACATTTTTGCCAATTTTTATGCCCAGTTTTTGTTTATTTGACATAATTATTGATATTTATTTTTAGAAATAGCATAGGAATCAATATTTTTGCTCTTATCTCACATTCAGTGCCGTCGCATCGTGTTTTAAAGTATGTAGGATGTCCACTTGTTTATGCTCGGAAAACAACAATGGCGATTTGACTGGGGGGTGGCAAAACTTTTGCATAAACTTTTGCTCACAAGACACGAGTAGGTTCCCTGTTTGGAGAAGGAATTAAATGGACGCCCTGTTGACGTCTGGTTCCATTCTCCACCACCGTCAATAACATCTCAGCGTTCGGATCGCGGAAATTCTGAAACTTTGGTGGAGTTCTCCTGCCAGTGGTTTTAGGACTGGTTACACTACTGAGACATCGTCATGACTACATCAGTATATTTTCCAAACCTCGTAAAATCTGTTGTATTTATTTCTCTCTGAATAGATTTATCACTGTACCTGCCGGTCTATTTTAGAGCGCAGCTAACGAGGAACCGCATTTCCCTCGAGGTCTGTTTGGAGTCTCGGCCCAGTCGTTGGGTTTACTCTGATACTTCATGTTTATTTATGTATTTGTTGCTCCGAGTGGGTGTGATTATTTCCGGTAGCAGTTTTGACGATGCCGTTTGTTTCAACATGTTTTCCCAGGGCACTCCAGAATAAAAGACCGGAAAATAAGAATCATTTCTTGGTTCATTCCAGAAAATCAGAATCCTGTTACTGTTTTTCAGTCAAATCATCCTTTACTGAAGTCTCGCCACAAAAATCTGTTCTGTGTGAGACTTGATGAGCTCGCTGTATTAAAGGGGAAGTGTTCATAAGGCTACATCACTGCTACATATGCCTCCCATGACAACCAATAACACTTAAGGGCAGTGTTCATAAGGTTGCCATGACGACTGGCAGCACTATTTATGGACAGTGTACGTGTGGCTGTCGCAACGTCTGGTAACACTCAAATAAAAGAAGTGTTCATAAGGCTGACTGCACACATAACTACTAAACACTAAACTACTTTAGGGCGATGCTCATGAGGCTGTCATAACATCTGGAAACCTACTGAAAGGGGAGTGTCCATGAGGCTGTCATAACATCTGGCATCTAAACTGAAAGGGGACTGTCCATGAGGCTGTCATAACATCTGTAATCTTAAATGAAAGGGTAGTATCAATGAGGCGGTCATAACATCTGGAATCTTAACTGAAAGGGGACTGTCCATGAGACGGTCATAATATCTGGAATCTAAACTGAAAGGGCAGTGTCCATGAGACGGTCATAACATCTGGAATCTTAACTGAAAGGGGACTGTCCATGAAGCTGTCATAACATCTGGAATCTTAACTGAAAGGGGAGTGTCCATGAGACGGTCATAACATCTGGAATCTTAACTGAAAGGGGAGTGTCCATGAGGCTGTCATAACATCTGGAATCTTAACTGAAAGGGGAGTGTCCATGAAGCTGACAATGATGACTGGGAACGCTTTACTTAAGCAGTGTTTTATAACCTTTCCAAACACCTACATATACCAGTTATAACAACAGACATAAACCTACATAAGTGTAAAAGGTTTATTCCAGCCAGGCTGCTTTTAATGTCATTTCATGCCAGAGACTTTAACGATGTCTTGATGGTTGGTCAGTGTTTGGTTTATATCAGCTGTCATGAACGGCTTATGTAGGTTGTATGTAGTCTTATGAATGCTTCTGTTTTCTTTAATAAGGTGGGGAATTAAAGCCGCCTGCTTATGTGTCTGTTTTGGAGGTCTGTGATCTTTTGAAGTGCATGATTTTATCCTGATGGGGGCAAATTGACTGGATTAAACCAAACTTTAAAAGAAGGGGTAGTTTAAGCCCTACTTTCATTTAGGCTTGAGTAAAACCTTGATGGATTTGAACCGTCTGGATTACGTTCCTCCGCTTGTACCGTGATCCACTTTTGCTCCATTCGGACCAAAGCGTTTACTGCCTCCATCTTTTTTCATTTAATTATTATTCTTCTCCTCCTGGACGCCTCTTGGTCATACCTCACACTTTCCTGCCGAGAAGAGAAGAACAGAGGCCGACGCCCTCCCGGCGCTGACAGATGTTGGATGCAGTAAGAGGTTCCTCTGTACTTCAGTGGGAACTCACGCTGAGGTGTTTCTGGACCTGAGGCTTATCATTTCACTGCAGGGAGACTATTTTTACTTCAGGACGGCTTTACCCTCCTGCTGACCACTGATAACCCTGATCCTCCGACACCACGGCACAACTTTCACTTCTGCTCGGGTGCACTTCTGATTAAAAAAAAAAAAAAAAAGAGGGCCATTCTGTTCCATCGGTTCTGCATACTTTTCTATCTACACTTAATGAGTATGTATACACTGCTCCAAAAAATTAAAGGAAAACATTGAAAACACATCCGATCTCAATTGGAAAAACAATCCTGATGGAACGAGTGATGTGTTTGGAACAAAAGGCCACATCATTTGATGAAAATGAAAACGATCAACCTACAGAGGTCTTAATTCGAAGTCACCAAGAAATTTCACCTGTAAAACCGATGCAGCTGAGAGTCCAATCTGCTGAAACATCATTGCAGCAACTCAAAATGGTCCTCGGTAGTTTGTTTGGCCCCCACGTGCTTGTTTACTACGTCAGGGCTCCTTATGAGATGACGGATGGTGTCCTTGGGATCTCCTCCCAGATCCTGACCAGGGCATCACTGAGCTCCTGGACGGTCTGAGGTGCAACCTGGCAGCGTTGGATGGACCTCAACATGACGTCCCAGAGATGTTCTGTTGGATTTCGATTAGGTGAGCATGGAGGCCAGTCAATGGTATCAATTTCTTCATCCACCTGGAACTGCCTGCAGACTCTTGCCACATGAGGCCACATTATCATCACCAGCAGGAACCCAGGACCCACTGCACCAGCGAAGGGTCTCACAATGGGTCTAAGGATTTCATCCCGATACCTAACGGCAGTCAGGGTGCATCGTCTATCCTGTACAGGTCTGTGCGTCCCTCCATGGATGTTCCTCCCCAGACCAACACTGACCCACCAAACCCATCATGCTGAATAATGTTGCAGCAGAACGTTCACCACAGCTTCTCCAAACCCTTTCACATCTGTCACATGAGCTCATCTATGAAAAGCGCAGGGCGCCAGTGCAGGACCTGCCAATTCTGGTGTTCTCTTTTAAACGCTAGTCGAGCTCCACGGGGCCGGGCAGTGAGCACAGGGCCCACTAGAGGACGTCGGGCCCTCAGACCACCCTCATGAAGTCTGTTTCTGATGGTTTGGTCAGAGACATTCACACCAGTGGCTCACTGGAGGTCACTTTGTAGGGCTCTGGCAGTACTCATCCCGTTCCTCCTCACACAAAGGAGCAGGTACCGGTCCAGCTGATGGGTTAAGGACCTCCAGCGGCCCTGTCCAGCTCTCCAAGAGTAACTGCCCTTCTCCTGGAATCTCCTCCTTGCTCTTGAGCAGTGGCACGTATTGATGCCTTCCTGGTGGAGCTGGACTGCCTGTGCGACCTCTGTAGGGCCCCTAGGGTTAATTTCATCAACACCAAAACAACTGACACCGATTAACAACCCCCTCTGCTACTGAACCGACCAGATCAACCGACCAGATCAACCGACCAGATCAACATCCCACAAGTTTAACTGACTTGATACTAAACTCTGATTAAAGTGTTCCTTTCATTTTTCTGAGCAGCGTCCTTTTCTATCTGTACTTAATGAGTATTTATACTTTTCTATCTGTACTTAATGAGTATTTATACTTTTTGTTTTTGATTTGTTTTCTGAAGAAAAATATCAAAATTATTTAAATTTAATTTTCTCTGATTTTTTTTTTCAGTATGATTCACACTCGGGGAACTCGCTCACTTTCATTCACTCACCTGTTCAATCACACCCGTTCACTCTCTCACTCACTCATTCAATCGCTCATTTACTCCCTCACTCTCTCACTCAATCACTCATTTACTCACTCGTTCACACAAATATATTTATGTACTTATTTTGGCTTTCCTAAG